>APFE030468360.1:0-121162 GCA_000404065.3 Pinus taeda | reverse complement strand
CCCCCTCGAAGAGGCTGAATTCTAAGGCGTTGATCTATCTTTTCTATCTTTTCTTGAGCTGGTTTCATAACAAAGAACAAATCTGAAGTTTTTGAAACATTCAAGAACTTTCATGCGTGGATTGAAAATGATGCACAATCTCATACTGGCTATATTCGTATTGATAATGGAAAAAACTATACTTCAAACGAATTTGAAAACTATCTTCGCCAGCATAGGATCAAACATCAAACAATTGTGCCTTATAATCCCCAACAGAACGGAGTAGCTGAAAGAATGAACAAGACAATCTTAAATATGGTACGTTCAATGATGTTTTTCAATAATGTTAAGTTGATGTTTTGAGCTGATGCAGTTCTATGCAGTGTTGATAATATCGGTATTAGTAAAATATTGGCGAGGGTCCAAAAAACATCTTATCGACAAAAATATCGGCAAATATCGACAAGCATAAAAAATCAGTGTTTTTCAGATTTTTAAACATAGCCAATATTTTCAAAATATGGCGATATTTTGTCGATATTTTGAAAATATCGCGATATTTTCTCGATGATATATTGTTTTGCCGAAAATATCGCGATATTTTCGAATATCGCCGATATTATCAACATTGGTTCTATGATGTGTGTATATAAAGAATAGGTGTCCATCTCATGCTATCAAAAACAAGACTCCCTATGAAATGTGGTATGGCCACATTCCTTCGGTAAGGCATCTCAAGTTTTTTGGTCCCACCTGTTATGCCTTGATACCTAAGGAACAAAGAAACAAGCTCAGCGCAAGGAGCCGCAAATGTATCTTCTTGGGGGTCCTCAGATAGCTCCAAAGCATATCGTCTCTATGATGAAGTTAATAAGAAGTTTATAATATCTAGAGATGTGATATTTCTTGAATCTTCCAAGATTGACAATGTTGTTGAGCGGCAGCTTGATTGCTTGGATAGATTCGGACGTGCAAAGTCTTTTCAAGAGTTTGATAATGTGATTCCACATCTTGAAGGGGGATCCCTATACTGGATAAATCTATGGAATCTCCTTCTGAAGCACTCCCCCCTCATGAAGCTCCAGCCACTAATCAAGATGACACTTTGAGTGATGTGATTGACAAAATTGGGAGACGAAATCTTGATTTAGCCCCATCTCAGTCAATTGAGCAACCTGGGCCATCTCAGAAAGGCCCTCCAAAATGGCTCACAAAGACACTTGAAAGTGTTCGTCTTGATGAGGCTAGAAAGACATGAAAAAGAAGCTTTGTTACACAAAATGGAGGTGATGTAGACAATCCTAATTCACTTGTTGATATGGATGTTTCTTATGATTGTGAACTAAATTTGTCTAGAGGTTTCGAACAAACTTCCTTCAAAGAAGTTGTTTCTCATGATGAATGGAAAGAAGCAATGTAAAAAGAATATGATGCTTTGATAAAGAATGGCACCTAAAAGCTGGTTGATCCTCCATTAGGAACCACACCAATTGGCTGCAAGTGGGTGTTCAAAAACAAGTATAATGCAGATGGCTCACCTAACAAGCATAAATCCAAGCTTGTGGCAAAAGGTTTTGCACAGAAGGAAGGGGTCGATTATGAGGAGACCTTTGCCCCCACAGCAAAATGAGCTACCATCTAGACACTTTGCCTTATCAACACATAACGGTTTGAAAGTCCATCAAATGGATGTAAAAACTGCTTTCTTGAATGAAGATTTGAGAGAGAATGTTTTTATGTCCCAGACAAAAGGATTAGTTGTGAAGGGTCAAGAACACGAAGTATGCAAGCTTGTAAAATCCTTGTATGGCCTCAAGCAAGCACCACGAGCCTGGTACGAGAAATTCACTGAGCATCTTCTAAAACTCAATTTCAAACATTATGATCTTGATGATGCAACCTTGTTTGTCAAAAAAGTTGGCAAAACAGTGGTTAATTTTGTGGTGTATGTAGATGATCTTTTGAATGACAAGGAACAATGAGAACTACATTGCATCCATAAAGAAAGAACTGAGGAAAGGTTTTGAAATGACAGGTTTGGGCTATGTTCACTACTATCTTGGTATTGAAGTAACCCAACATCTGAAGTTTATATTCCTCTCTCAGAAGAAGTACATTGGAGATTTGTTGAACAGGTTTGGCATCGCTGAGTGCAATCCTTTGACTACTCCAATGGAACAAAATTTAAAGCTTACATGAAGGAAAATAATTTGAGGATGCAACAAAGTATAGCAACTCATAAGAAGTCTCAACTACCTGACTACTACCAAACCAAACATTTCATTTGTTGTTGGAATCCTCTCCAGGTTTATGCAAAAGCCTTTAGAGGGTCATTGGTCTATTGCAAAAAGAGTTCTAAAGTACTTGAAGGGAACTCAAGACTTTGGACTCAACTATGCACAGGTGGATGACTGAAACTTGATTGGATACTTTGATTCAGACTTTGATGGAGATAAAAAAAATAAGCATATCTACTTCAGACTATGTTATGAGTCTTGGATCAGGAGTTGTCTCCAGGACGTCACGCAAACAATCAATTCCAGCAGATTCCACAACTAAGGCAAAATATGTGGCAGCAGCTGAAGCAACAAAAGAAATTGTGTGGCTCGAGAAAATTCTAGAAGATTTGAAGGAGAAACAAGTGCATTCAACTCCTGTTTTGATTGACAACACTTTTGCAATATAGTTGGCCAAGAACCCAAAGTTCCATGATCAAACGAAGCACATCAATACAAAGTATCGTCTGATTTGACATCATATTGAGGCCAAGACAATCCACCTATGACATTGTTCCACAAATGAGCAGATGGCGGACATCTTCACCAAAGCGCTTGGAAGAGAAAAGTTTGAAAGGTTCAGAATGATGCTTGGACTCACCAACATCCCTTCAAATGAAGGGGGGGAATGTTGACACCTAATCTTTGGGATTAGGAAAATTATGTTAATATTGTAAATACAACAATAAGGAAGATTTTGTCAATATTTATATGTATTTTAAAAAAGGTGGGCCAACCCACACACACATAAAGTGGTGGAAGGAGAAATTAAACATTGTGCACCTTTCCAAGTGCATCTCTACAAGTCAAATCAAGTTGTGCCTAGAACGAGGTCTAACGGCACGACATGATTGACTTTACGGCACAAGATGCTCCTGAGGAGCGGTTTTGGAAGTTAGCCATTGGGAAGATCGATGACTCTGATCTATCCCGACATCACACTACAATGAAACCGCTTACCAACCAAGGTGCTCCCGAGGGCAGTAAGTGTGTTCTATGGATCCTATTGACAACAGCAAGTGAGTTGAGGCCAAGACAATCCACCTATGACATTGTTCCACAAATGAGCAGATTGCAAACATCTTCACCAAAGCGCTTGGAAGAGTAAAGTTTGAAAGGTTCAGAATGATGCTTAGACTCACCAACATCCCTTCAAATTAAGGGGGGGAATGTTGACACCTAATCTTTGGGATTAGGAAAATTATGTAAATATTGTAAATACAAAAATAAGGAAGATTTTGTCAATATTTATATGTATTTTAAAAAGGTGCACCAACCCACACACACATAAAGTGGTGGAAGGAGAAATTAAACATTGTGCGCATTTCCAAGTGCATCTTTGCAAGTCAAATCAAGTTGTGCCTAGAATGAGGTCTAACAACAAGAAATGATTGACTTTACGGCACAAGGTGCCCCTGAGGAGCGGTATTGGAAGTCAGCCATTGGGAAGATCAACGACTCTGATCTATCCCGACAACACACTACAATGAAACCGCTTACCAACCAAGGTGCTCCTGGGGGCAGTAAGTGAGTTCTATGGATCCTATTGACAGCAACAAGTGAGTCTGTTATTTCTCCACATCACCCTTATCCATCCACGTCACCTCCCTACCTACATCATCTGACATGTCATTCTTCCATATCTTTTTGTTTGTATTGCCATAACTCCCATTTTTTCCCGCTTTATCATCCAAAAACCCCATTTTTCGCCCATTTCTTCTGTTTTGTTCACTATTTTCTCTCCAACCCCCAGTTCAGTGTTACTTGGGAGCGGGAGCGAAAGCGGGTAGTGGCGAAAACGGGTCCGGGAACAACATTTTCAAACAGTTTGGGAGCGAATCCCAGAGCGTTTCTTATATAATATATATATTTTTTATATTTTTATATTTTGATACATATATGTCAACAAAAACATGTAGAATTATGAATTAGATATGAAAAAACATAGATTGAACCATATAACAACAATCATCTAGAAGTTATAATCTTCATGAATCACGTCCACAAGTTAGTAACATAGTAACATACAACATATTGAGTATCGTGATTCATCAATCTTAAAGTTTCAAGCTTTCAAAGTTCAATATATAACATTTATCATCATTGATCACCAAAGTTGTACTTGTAAGCTAAGTGTAACCATTACAACAAATAATATCTAACATGAAATGAAATGTTATAAAATGAAATGAAACAACTTTCATGAAGCATCATATTCATAATTAATTACTAATGAGTTATAATTGCCAACTTCAAACTTAAATTGTCATATATTGTTTAAAAAAATATCATAATAAATATGAAAAAGTCAATAGTTATAAAATAAAAACTACTAGAAACTAGAAAAGACAAGTAAATCTATTATCTATTGCTTATGCTTGGGCCTCTTGCCACCACAAGAAATGTCTAGTTTTTTTAGTCTTGTTGGAAAATCAGGATCTTTGTCATTAATATCACCCTCTAAGCATTAATATCCAGAGGTATCTTTGTCATTACCTTTGTATCTGTATAGGGATCTTTGTCATTAATATCACCCTCTAAGCATTAACATAAGATAGAAAAGGCATAGCATGTCAAGTCAAGATTTTGTTTGAGTGATGCATACATTTTTAGGAGGGTCATGATAGAGGAGTTTGACAACCAATGTCACTAACATCAAGGTAAATAGAGGGATTGGTGCTCTTGATTAAGTACGAGTTCCATACCCTAATACATGACAAAATTCAATGGAAACATTGCAATCCTGAAATCCTGAAAAACCGATAGGTCTGATGGATTTTGAATGAAATCTAAAATTCTACTTTCTCCATATATAATCCAATGAGGTCGAAACCACTCTCAAACAACCTGAGTCATTTCATGGTAATGTTAAAAATTTAAGTAAAAGTGACATTCTCCTTAATCCTCATTTAACATTACCATGAATCGCATATCAATACTAGGGCCATAGGCTTGATCATTAAGTTGTCCCACTCAAAACTTATTTGTTTCTTTGAAAAACAATTGCATTTGGAACATCACAGCAAAACAAATTGTAAAAAAGGCTAAACGCTCCTAAAAAGGTAGGGAGCGTTTTTTTTTAGGGAGCGCACTCCCGAAATCGCTCCCTTTTCGGGAGTGATTTTGAGAGCGTGCTCCTAACCCGCTCCCGCCCGAAGCGCGGATTAGGAGCGAAATCGGGGGGGTGCTCCCCCGCAACACTGCCCCAGTTTCAATTGTAGCGATTCTACCACTATTAATTTATGGCATGTTCTATGCTTAGAGCAGTTTAATTCGATTTCTTCTTATTAGCCACTGTTTAGCAATCACATAAACATAAAGTAAAATGCTGATAGAACATTAATAGATTGACAGAAAACAAGCCAAGACAAGAGACACAACATGTGGCGGCTAGCCAATGACAAACCCCAATGTGGGGAAACCCTTTGATCAATTCTTCTTTAATCTTCAATAGTTCAGCAGAGAGAAATAGTACAAATTCAGAAATCTGTAATTTTATGGCAGCAGCAGTAAACCCTAACCAGCAAAGTCAAATCTGGTCAAACAAGGTGAAATTGACCTTCAATATATTTGGTCAATTTCCCGGTCATCTAGTCTTCCAACAGCAAGAAGAAGCAGCCCTCAAACAGCCCCAAAAACACAGTCAAACAGCAGTCAACTGTAATAAGCCTGCTGCCCTAAACTAGGGCAGTCAACCCTAGTCAAACCATAGGTTAGAATGCCTCGATTTTTGTGCCAAAATTTGTGGCTTGCCTAGGAGAGGCAACCACACCAAAACCACAGCCCTGAATTGCCCACACTAGTCAATGTTGGTCAAAGAGATGACATGTTGCTTGTACGTCCTCCAAAACTGCGTCTTCCTTGCCTCCTTGCTGCGTCCTTCTTCTCCCACATTGGCTGCTCCTTGTTAACCCAATGCTAAAGAGAGAGAGAGAGAAGAATGAGTGAGATGAGATGGTGAAATAATGCCTCCACCTATCTTGTATTTATATGAGATGTTGAACATGTGTGCCACACATTTAGTTGTTGGTCGACCTTGACAATTTGTCAAGTAATTACAAATAAATTCATATCTCCATAAATACTTGTCGGAATGAGATGATCATTAGATCAATCCTACACCTCTCGACGAGAGGAATCTAGGAAAAATATCAGCTGCCATAAATAAGATTACCCACATGGAGTTTGGCCCTAGTTTCCAATTTTAACAGCCACCAACTACTCCCAAGTATCCCAGGTAATGAAATCACCCGGCCACCTTCTTTGATTCAAACAACAAAATTTAAAAATGGCCAAAAAGGTTTCTTTGTTTGGGTCATCTACTCATATATCGTTAATGAACATGGAAAGGGATATTTTTTACCCTATTTATCAGTTAAATCTAATGGAAATTCGTCGAAGTTTGTTAGTCAGTCAAATTGAGTCTGAAATGTCCTTGCGGGTAGCAAAGTCTGGTCTTTGCAATGCAATCATTGCTCATACATAGTCTTTCCCCGAATTTATCAGTTGGCTTACCTTGTCTCTGTATCCTCGAAAGTTTCATGCTATGAATTCAATGGGAGAAAACATTTTGCAAATTTTCTCCTTACTAATTCGTCAGGATTTAGATTTCCCACAATCATATAGTAGTATGAAATTCACTGATGAATCCCTTTTGTTTGTGTGTCAAAGCCTTTCAGCAGAGGATAAAAACAAAATGTTTAGTCTTATTTTGCCTCCCAATGTTGTGCTTTCACTAGAGTCTACAAAGTTCCCTATTGCTCATTTTTTTTAGAATGTCGGCTCAATTTTGTCAGTGATTAGGATGTTTTGGGAAGAGATGATACCTTAGTCATTGATTGTCAAGCCTTAGGGTTTTTTCATCTAATGATACAGCCTAATGTTGTGTTGGATATTCCCACTTATTGGGAGCATTCCATTAACCTGCAACTCCTCGTTTTCAATATTTATAGATGTTTTAGGTTCCCTTCGTTTATGGTTTACCTTTTTCTATATGCACATGTAGATCAATTTATGGACCTAGGTCTAAACATTGTTGATATAAATAAGCAGAAACAAACAGTTGTAAATTGGACTGACATGGTCAGATGCAAAGAAAATAATGAAGGTTTCTCCTACTATGTTGTTGCTTTCATCTCAGTAGTTTATAAAATTATAAATAACACATTTGCTCCCAGAATTCTGCCAGAGGCTCAATCTTTGTTACTTGAGCAAAGACTTGAAGGTTAGCAACTAGTATTTGTTTGAAGAATATGTAGAGATAAGATTGTATGGTACAGAAATCCCACCATACAAGCTTCATATTTTTGTGCCAATGAGGATTTTCGCATTAGAATTCATCAGGCAAAGTTTAAATGTGTATCAAATCCACTTTGTCCTAGCTAGAAAAGGGTTTTTATTCAAGTTGCCAAGAACAGTAGGGCCCTTCATCGTAAATAACAGACAAGCAGCAGAGGAGATTGAGAAGAAGTTTGTTAGGTCCCTATACTACTAGTGTAACCCCTTATTGTTATTAGTACAACCCCCTTATTATATTGTTGTGCCCATGTAGTCCCCATATTGTTATTATTGTGCCCCATAGAAGCCTACTATTGTTATAATTGTGCCCTTACATTATTATTGTTATGCCGGCTCTGATTATATTATGACCCCTTAGACTCCTATATATAGAAAGGAGGTCTTGTCATTTGTATCATCCAAGAATTGCTCATTTGTGTAATGTAAACGAGGTTGCCCCCTCGAAGAGGCTGAATTCTAAGGCGTTTATGTTTCTTTTCTATTCTTTGTGAGTTGGTTTCATAGCATTTGGTATCAGAGCTTTGGATTCTAGGGTTTCGTTGCTCCAAACAGGTCATCGTGGCATTTTCGATAAACCTTTTTTCTCCGACGTTTCAAAAACGAAAACAAAAAAACCCATTTGAGATGAAATCTCGCTGAACCTCGGATCCGAATTTCAGATCTTTTCTCGCTATATTTTTGGAGATATGATCTGAGGAAGTTAGGGTTTTTACAAGCTCGAGAATTTCATCTCAAACAAGTCATCGTGGAATGTTCGCTATAAATTTTTTCTACAAAGGTTCAAACTCTGAAATTAAAACTCATTTGAGTGGAAAACTTGGTGAAACTCGGGGCTGAATTTCAAATCTTGTTTCGCAATATTTTCAGAGATACAGTCCAAGACATTTAGGGTTTCCGCAGGCTCCCGAAATACATTCCAAACAGGTGACCTGGGGAAAATCATCATAACTGACTCTCTGAGCATCAAACTGAAATTTTTTAAGACGTTGCAAAAAGAGGACGAACTTTAGTTTTCTGTGTATATTTTTCAGATCCGAAGGTCAAAACAGTGACATGTGGAACGTCGTACAAGTTTGATCTTCTGAAACATTATATAATTAGGTCATCTTAGGAGATTGGGCATAACTCTTTCTTGGAGAATCCAATTTCGATCAGACTGATGGCATTGGAAAGAGGATGTAGAGGGCTACCGCAGGTCGCAATTGCAGACCTTGGAGATCCGAAATTTTAGAGATATAATATATTTAAGCGCGAGCTCCTAAAATCAAGAAAAAGAGATATGAAGAAGTTCGATGGCAAGGATCCGGTAAATTGGATACTACAGATGGAGCAATATTTTGATATACATGAGATGCAACTATTACAAAAGGTACATATTGCATCTTTATATTTAGAACCAAATCAATTTTTATGGTATAAAGGTCTTTGTTTTCGTAAATCACTTATCACTTGGTCAATTTTCACGAAAGAAATGATAGCATATTATGAGGATACAAAGAGTAACACCTTCTTTAGCCAATTGATAAATCTCAAACAAAAGGGTTCAATGGCAGAGCACATTGAGGACTTTCAAAAATTGAATATAAGGTAAATGATATTCCAGAGGAAGCAAAGGATTGATGTCTTCATAGGGACTTTAAAGGATAACATTCAACATGAGGTTCGTCTTTGGGAACCTAATTCATTAGAGAAGGTATTCATGTTGGCAAGAAAAATTGAAAGCGAAATTATGGAAACAACGAATCCCACCACTCACGACTATAATTATGAAAGTGTCTGTTCTCTTAGCCTTCCACAACCTCCAAGGTTTACACCACAACAATTGGAAGAAGAAATAAATTAACAAAAAAAAAAAAGGCTTTGTTATAATTATGATAGCAAATACACTAAAGGTCATAAGTGTGCTCAGAAGAAATTATTTTACATAGATTATGAAGAGGAGGAAGAAAAGGATCAAGAAACATCAAAAGAAGAGGATATACACCACGAACCAACCCTAGAAAAAGACGAAATGAATCCGACCATATCTTGTAAAGAATTGGCAAGAATTACCACTTCTCAAACTCTCAAGATAGAAAGACATATCAAGAAGAAAAAGGTTCAAGAAGTGAAAGATCACATGGAGAAAGAAGAAATGAATCCGACCATATCTTGTAATGCATTGGCCGGAATGACCACTCCTCAAACTATCAAGATAGAAGGACATATCAAGAAGAAAAATGTTCAAGAAGTGCAAGATCGCATCGAGCATCAAGAAATGTATTTGACCATATCTTGTAATGCATTGGAAGAAATTACCACTCCTCAAACTCTCAAGATAGAAGGACATATCAAGAAGAAAAAGATTCAAGCAATGAAATGTCAGATCGAGTATCAACAACAAGTTCTCCAACTTTTAAAGGATAACACCACTTTGGTGGAGAATCGAATGAAACAACAGGGAGATCAACATCACAATGAAAGAAGTTTTGATGTAGGCGATTGGGTATTTTTATGGCTACATCTCAAGCAAGCTATTTATGAGAAGGAAATGTTGGTAATACTACATGCACTTAAAAAACAACGACCTTACCTAATGGGAAGACACTTCGAGGTAAAAATGGATCATGATAGTCTTAAATACTCTTTAGAACAAAGATTATCTTTAGAAGAACAGAATGGGTCACAAATATGTTGGGTTATGACTTTGAATCATCTACAAAAAAGGGAAGCAAAATGTTGTTGCAGATGTACTCTCAAGAAAGGATGAAGATGTGGAAGCATTGCTTTGTGTTATTTCTATTATCCAACCAGATTGGATAAACGAAGCAAGGGATGAATGGAAGAAGGACGAAGAAGTGTGGCCACTCATTCAAAAGTTGCATAAGATCCCAGTTCAAACAATATTGCCAGAACTTGACGAGGAAGGAAAAATCATATTGGAATCTAGGGCAGTTACAGAAACAAGAAACCGACAAATACGAAATCGATCAATTTCAGAGTATCTCCTCAACTGGAAGAACTTACCCACTGAAGATTCCACAAGGGAGGACATTAATTTTGTACAGAAGCATCAAGAATTACTCAAGCGTTGAGGACAACACTTTTCAAAGGAAAGGGGCATGTTAGGTCCCTATACTACTAGTGTAACCCCTTATTGTTATTAGTACAACCCCCTTATTATATTATTGTGCCCATGTAATCCCTATATTGTTATTATTGTGCCCCATAGAAGCCTGCTATTATTATTATTGTGCCCTTAAATTATTATTGTTATGTCGGCTCTAAATATATTATGACCCCTTAGAATCCTATTTATAGAAAGGAGGTCTTGTCATTTGTCTCATCCAAGAATTGTTCATTTGTGTAATATAAAGGAGGTTGCCCCTCGAAGAGGTTGAATTCCAAGGCGTTTATCTTTCTTTTCTATCATTTTGTGAGTTGGTTTCATAACAAAGTTGCAGGAGATAAATTTTCAACAGGGAGAGAAATGGAACTATGATCCACACCAAATAATTTCTAAAAGGAGGTTAGAAATAGCATGTGCCCCATATATTCATGAATCAAGACCAGAGGTAGAAAAATTAGCAAATCATGGTATGGTGGAGACTTAGCAAGGTGTGGATGTGGAAACCCCTTTGCCTACAAGAAAGGGATTGAAGAGAAATGTTGCAGATGTCATGGACATTGATGGGGAAAGTTCTCAGACTAGCAAGAAAGCAAAAACTTGGGGAGGAGAAACAGAGCTTTCACAGCTAACAGAGAGGCCTTCAAGTGATGTTGGATTTCAGTTGCAATCGGGAGGAATAAGGTGTGCCCCCTCATCTTCAATACCCAATGAAGATGAGTAGTCTTTCTTGAATACTTTGAAGGAGAACTTTCAACAAATTGAATAGAAGAGCACTAAAGTGAATACTAATGACATGACACAATTAGAAGCTCAGTCAATCTCTGGTTATCAAACTTAGCTCCCTTCAACCATGGATCTCGAGAAGAACCAATTGAAATTGTCTTTCACTCACTCAGTCTCCCAATCCATTTCTTCTGGTGTGGATTTTAGAGCTGTCAATACCAAAGATATTCCATTACCAAATAAAAAAAAATCTGCATAGGCAAACAGGAGATTTGATTTACAATGATCTCAGTAAGAACCCCTTAGCAGCAAGTAATGCAAAAGCACTGTTGGGAAAAGTGATAGATCAATTGAAACTTGAAAAGGCAAATTCCAGACCTCTTCATACTCAAAATGAAGAGTTTAAGAAATTGATTGCTAAGCTAAAGATAAATCCAGAAGATAAGAAAGCCATTCAAGCCTTAATTCAAAGTAAAGAATTTGAGGTTCAATCTTTTAAGGAGGAAGTTGAAATTGCCTGCAAGCAAATATGTACAAACTCCGGAGTTAGCTCATGTAGAAAAGGAAAAAGACATCATGACAAATGAATGGTTGAAAAGAAATCAAGAAGTTGCAGCCCTCAAGGAGCAAAATGCAGATCTACTGCAGAAAATAGAAAAACATGTTTGTACCATTGTGGTACAGCTTGATTCAAAGGATCCAACTGATAAGTTGACTAGGGTCATGATAGAGCTGAAAAAATCATAAAGTGAATTGAAGAAGTTGCAGAAAGATTTGGATGACTCAGTTAGCATGTGATGAGGTCAAGGAATTAAAAGAAAAGCTTAAAGGAAACATGTTCTTGATCCAAGCAACAGGACTAACATGGGTAGACATCATCCAACAAATTAGAGTTGTCTGGGATCATATGGTTGTCATAGCTGAAGAAAAACTTATGATCAAGGCCTCTGAGGTTATTATCCACACAAATAAAGACCAAGTGCAAGAAAGAGCGCAGCTGGCAAAATGATCATCAATTACATAAATGTCAAATCCTCCCAGGAACTTAGAGTTGTAGACATTGCAGACAGGATAGTTGTGGTCTTAGAAATAAATAAAATGGTTGAGAGAAACATGTATAGAAAGCATGCAGAAAGCACGCTTGAGAAAGTCAAAGTATCTGTGACATCTTTCAATTCTAATTTTGACAAAAGGATCAAAGCAGGGCTGCCAACATGCTGGATCAACAAGGGAAACTTCTCTCCTAGGAACAGTATGAAACGTTGTTGGTAGAAGCAAAAAGCAAAATCAACTCCTCGCATGAGAAAACTGCAATATTAAAAGGGTCAACAATTGTCAACTACTTGCATAGGGACTTTCACCTACTATGGTTAGTTAAAACTTTATTCACTGATAAACCAAGCTACACCAAGTTGACAAATTTAAGGATGGCCCACAATAGAATGCTTTAGTGCCCAGTCCCTGATTTGGCACTTTGGAAGAAATGTTAGAATCTGGTCACACCACTAAATGTTCGAGTCGTTGAGCCTGGAGCTTCATCAAGCAAGCCAGAAATATCAATAACACAGGTGTTTATTTTTAGGAAGTTTGAAAAATGTGGTAGTTTGTAATTCTAAAAAGAGTTTGGAAATAAATTAGTTTGAAGTGTTTTAAAAAAAGTAGTTTAGAAGTAGTTAAGGCAGTTAACAGTTTTCATCACTACCTCTCAATGTAAAACTTTCTTTAAAAGAGGACCAAGGGACCAGTTTTGGGGTTCCGAATGTTGGCCTAGAGATAAAAAAAAATGTTGTGTAATGTGCAAAGTTTCTTGGAGAATCAATAAAGTTTTGCAAATGATTCCATATGTGTGTTGATTATAGCATGTTCTTCTGCCTCTGTAAGTCATTTTATATATCATTCTTCCATGGAGAAATGTGTAATGAAGTTGTTGGTTCTTTTCCATTAATAGATTTATTAATGCTTTGATAATAGCAAAAATTACATGTAGATTCTATTTGAAGTAAGCTTAAACTGCGCTCCACATTTTTCATCGAGTCAACTTCTTTCTTTCCATTATTTCAAGTAAGATTTTGTGTAAAGGATTATGTCACGACCCTCTACATTGAATCCTCTTATTAATGTTCTTTCCTGCCATACTACAACTTCAGTAAGTTATACTCACAGACATCTTGGCCATCTTGAAGGGTTTTGTCATTTTCTCCAAGAGCAAAGATTACATTACATTTTAAAGAAACATCTCTAGGCAATAATGTTTACAGTTATAAAAGAAAATCTTCTTACTCTTTTTGAATAGATGTCCTAGGCACTGGCCTCTACTCAGCGAGAGGTTGTCCCTAAGGTTACAACAAGAGTAATATGGGGGAGGCCCAGGATCAAACCTATTAGTTATCACTATAACACCAAGAGTATATCCAACCAGTGATGATAATATCACCGAGATATTGGCAATTTTCGGAAATATCACAATATTTTCAGCGAGCCGAAATATCACCGAGAAAATATTGCAATATTTCCTCTCCCGGAAATATCACAATTTCTGAGAAATTGTCGATATCTCGACAAAATATCGCGCGACGATAGGAAAAATCATCGGGCAAGCTGGGTCACGGCTAGAAAAAGGGAATCTTCTCATTTTATTTCTTCATTTCCGTTTCTGAGTCTTGGAGAAGGAAGGGGAAGAGCTTTGTAGTGGCTTTCAAAGAGGGATTGAGGATCAAACAGTCATTATCACCACCAACTAGAATTTTAATGGATCAAAAGATTGAAGAACGGTGAAACAAACTTCATTTCTTCCATTAACAGGTATTTTCTTAAAAACCCCTATGTTAATTATTTTTTTCATAGATTTAGGGTCATGCTTGCTTGCCTCTTTGCCTACCAACATTTTGCTTCTTCCTTTTTCCATTTGCTATGATTTTCATGCCCATCAACCAATGCAAGGGTTTTCTCCATATTTGGACAGCAAGCTCCATTTCTTTTTTGAACTCTCTTATGCACCCTCTTATTGCCATTTTTCATTGAATTCACATTGCAAACAATGTAGCAGAAAAAAATATTTTTTAAAATGAGGTGGTTATTACTTATTATTATGTGTATGGGTGTCTAAACTTTAATCATTAATGCCAATTTTTTGTTTTTTTGGTGCCCTAGGTTTGAATTAGTTCACTACAAATATGCCAAAAGCCTTGGACCCATTTTTGGAGTATGGGGACCCTGATGGTGCGACAAATTGCGCATATCTATCATGCAAATTGTGTGGGACCATGATGACAAGAGGGGTTACGCGATTGAAATACCATTTGGCTAGACTCCCTGGACATGATGTTGGGCTTTGTAAGGTTTCTAGTGCAGACCTTATACAAAAAGCTCTTGAAGCAATTGATGAAAAAGACAGAAAGAAAGAAGAGGCAGAAACAAACAAGGTTGAACATGCAGGTAGATCTTTCAGGATATCTTCTTCTAATTTTGAGGCTGAGGGTAGAGGGAGGGGCTCCACAACATCACTTGCTACTGCTAGTGCTAATGTTACTAGGAGTGGGAGGTCACCATTTTTGTTCCACGAACAAGACATGGAACACAAACTTCCATAAAATCAATTGTTAAAAGAAGGGAGAAGCAAGAAGCAGATAGAGTTATGGGGAGGTGTCTTTTCTGGAGCGACTTACCTCTCCACATCACCAAAACCAATACATTTTGGCAGCCAATGTGTGATGTTATTGTCGTTGTGGGCCTAGGGTACAAAAGTGATACATATGAGGAGTTGCAGGGGCCAATCCTTCAAGCAGAAAAGCAGGACATCAACTCTAGATTGACAGAGTTGAAACAGACATGGGAAGTGTCTGGATGCACAGTGATGTCTGATGGTTGGACAGATAGGAAGGGTAGGACCCTTCTAAATTTCTTGGTAAATTGTCCTAAAGGTACCATGTTTATTAAATCAGAGGATGCACCAACACATATAAAAAATGCAGCAATGATATGTCAATTGTTAGATGGGTTCATCCGGGAGATTGGTGTGCAAAATGTGGTGTAAGTCATAACAGATAATGCAACTAATTATGTGTCTGCCGACAAGATGCTTATGGAGAGGCACCGCACATTGTTCTGGTCTCCGTGTGCAACACATTGTATCAATTTGTTGCTTGAGGATATGGGGAAACTCTCCCTCATCAAGGAGGTCATTGATATGGCTAGGATCGTCCCCAAGTTTATTTATAACCATGATTTTGTTCTTAGCCTCACGAGGAGATACACTAGAAATAAGGAGTTGCGACGTCCTGCAATCACACGTTTTGCAACCAACTTTATTACTCTTTAGTCTTTGCTTCGATGCCAGTTTGAGTTGCAGCAAATGTTTGTTTCTAATGAGTGGCGTGATTGTAGATACAGTGGGAGACAGGACGAGAAAGCCATTGAAAAAATGGTGTACAATGACACATTTTGGCAGGGAGTAGAAGAAGTGTGCTCAGTTAATGAACCTATAGTAAAGGTTCTAAGATAGGTAGATGGGGACAAGCCTGCAATGGCTTATTTGTATGAGGCCATGGATAGAGCCAAGGAGGCCATTCATTCTTATCATGCAGACAAGGGTTCTGCTAAGCTTGATAGACATATGATGTTATGGGATATGATTGACAGTCGGTGGACAGGGATGCTTCATCGACCCATTCATGCAGCAACACTCTTCCTCAACCCCGCATTTTCATCCAAATGCGCCTTTGATTTTGATGGCGAGGTGATGGAAGGGCTCCATTCTGTATACAGAGGATGGTACCTGATCCTGAGCTTCGTAGCAAAATCAATCGCGAGACAGTTTTATCGGGATTGTGTTGGCCTATTTGGCTTTGATGATGCTATTAGGGAAAGGACCCTCTTCATGCCACGTAAGTGACAAGTCGTCACTCATTAGAATTTTCAATTTAGAATTTACTTATTTATAATTCTAGATTTTTAAAATTCAATTATGTAACTTTTATTTGTTAGTTTAATTATGTTTTAAGTTTTTGACTTTTTATTTCTTTATTTTGTTGTAGATATTTGGTAGGCGAAGCTTATGGTGCAAGGGCACCAAATTTGCTGAAATTGACCATAAGAATCCTGAGTCAAACATGTGGCTCTTCAGGGTGTGAGCGCAATTGGAATGTATTTGAGAAAATACACTCAAAAAAGCACAACAGGTATAACTTTGAGCTTCAGCCTCAGTTGAGCAATTACATTTATTGTAATTTTTAATTTTTAATTTATGACCCTCAAGTGTCAAGAGTCAAGACTCAAGACTCAATAGTTTTTTTGACAATCTTATAGGTTGAAGTTCTCACGCCTCAATGATTTAGTGTATGTGCATTACAATATCCGACTTCGAGTGAAGCAAATAGAAGCACCAACGAATCCAGATGCCATTTCTTAGACAATATTGATGTATTATCGCAGTGGAGGGTGGAGTCTGAGGTGCCCATCTTAAAGGAGTCACCTTCGTGGTTAGAGCTAGAGGATCCATTACAGCAGGGTCAGCAAGAGGAGGATGACTAGGGGGAGGAGCAACACGAGGAGGAGGAGCAGGAGGAAGAGGAGGAGGAGCCTATGGAAGCATCAGCATCAGCACTATCTGCCATAGATATAATAGAGCACATCCCCATACCGTGCACTCGCTATTTGACATTAGTTGCAAACAGCCCATCATGTTTTCCCGGAAAAGGGGGAGAGGGCACTGATTTCAAATAGATAGCTGCTAGTTTTATATTTCAGATAGATAGCTGCTAGTTTTATTTGTTTTGCTACATATACCTCATGATGATATGATACTTTTATATATGCGATGTTATTTTGTATTGGTTCTCCACACTTGAGTCCTTGATTGGACAATTATCAGGAATCGGCAGGATTTGGTATTGCCTTTAATGTATCATTTTTATTTTACATCATATATATCAGTGCTTTCTTGATATTTATGTGCCAATGTCTTTATTTCATGTTGTTATTGCTTTATATGTTTAAAAATCTGAAACAAAATAAACAAAAAAAATATATATATATAATATAATATATAATATATATATATATATATAATATATATATATATATATATTAATATATATATATATATAATATTATGCATTTTTTATGTCGATATTTTGCCGATATTTTCGTGATATTATCGATAAGATGTTTTTCTGGACCCTCGTCAATATTTTGTCGATATCGATATTTTCAACACTGTATCCAGCAGCTCGCAGACCATATATACCAATAACTAATGACTTCCTCAGGCCACTTCCTCACATTTTTGTGAATGGCACCCAGTGTAAATCCATCAATGCATTTTATGGATTTTATAGATTTCTTTTCACCAATAAATTTTATACATATATTTAACATTTAATAAATATACAATAAATTTGTATAGATGTATAAGGTGTATAAATTAAATAACTAGCCAAAAGGATTAATGATCAATTGAATTATCCACCCAAGGCCTCTCTTTCTTTTCTTTTTTACCATGGTGAGTTGGTAACTTGTTGGAGTAATCTAGAGGGGGCCCAGGATCAAACCTATTGGCTGCCACTATAATGCCAAGAGTATATACAAGAGCGCACAAGCCAAATATACCAATAACTAATGACTTATTAAGAGCCAACAAGTCCCAAACCCCCTGAGGGAGCTCTATCTCAGGGGTCACCTACTCTTCAAGCCTTGTCATAATGGGTCGAACGTGTCCCTTGGAATAACGAGGAGGCCATAGGTCACGGGTTCAAATATAGTTAAGTCCCTTAAGATTGCCACTATTTTCACTAGTAATTGTGCTATCCTCCATCAAAAAAAAAAAAAAAAATGGGGGGGGGGAGTGGTATCCCGCGAGGATTTCCTTGGAAAAAAGTATAATTTAAATAGGATAAGTTTATGATAGATATGATTGGTTAGGCTATCAAGTGGCCTTGGTAAAGTACTGACAAACCCTATTCTTCTCTCAGCCTATTCTATTGGTAAAGTTTTAAGTGTGCAAGGGTGGTTCAAGCTTATTTTTGAGTTTACAGCCCATAAAAAGATGGGTTCCCATTAAAGAAGAGGACCATCGAAGGAGAGGCATTGTATATATTGGACATAACTTGTATTTTGACCTAGGGCTACAGGGGAACATCCCTCCCCCCTTGAATCTACTCTCAAAGCGCACACCGAGTGGGAGCACATTGGGAGCAACCCCGTGAGTGTGCTCCCTTAAAAAATTTGTGCTCCCTGCCAATTCGGGAGTGATAGAAGAAGCTATTGAAGATTGGAAACAAGAATTTTTGAGTGGCACAGCCTAATATTCAAACCTATGGCACTAGTATTGATATGCAACTCATGTTAATGTTAAATTAAAAGTGACATTCTCCTTTATCTTTCATTTTCATCTCTTTACTTAAATTTTTAACATTACCATGAAATGACTCAAGATGTTTGAGAATGGTTCCGACCTCATTGGATTTCATATTGAGAAAGTAGAATTTTAGATCTCACTCAAAATCCAATAGACTTATCAATTTTTCAGGATTGGGGGGATTGCAATGTTTCCATTGGATTTTGTCATGTACTAGGTTATGGAACTTCTATTTAATCAAGAGCACCAAGCCCTCTTTGTACCTTGATGTTAGTGACATTGGTTGTCGAACTCCTCTATCATGACCCTACTAAAAATGTACCCATCACTCAAACAAAAATCTTGACTTGGCATGCTACGTTTTTTCTATCTTATGTTAATGCTTAGAGGGTGATATTAATGACAAAGATCCCAAGATAGGCAATAATTTTGATGATATGTAGGTATTTGTTGTAGCATGATTTTTTTGGATGTTAGAGGCCATCTAGAGCCTATTTGTTGATGTATTTTCAGTTCAGAGATGGATTGCACTCAATGTTATTTTGGTTATGTGCACCCTTACATGCTATATAAATGAGAACTTGCAATTTGTGGACCTATGTTTGATGAAGCTTATAACTACTAGATGAAAGATGTTATATAGTTTAATCCATCTTTTTATGTTTTTTTATCACTAATTCATCATTCTACATGCTTTGTTGACATATATGCATCAAAAATATATATATATATATATATTATATATAATATATATATATAATATATAATTCGCTCCCAAAATCGCTTCCGACCCGGGAGCTTTTGAAAATGTCGCTCCCTCACTCCCACTCCCCTCCAAGCAACTTTGTTCTAACCAATGGCATGCATAGCTTGCATTCAGACCTACGACAAGGCGTAGCTACGTATGCACTCCTCAACTAGTAACAAGGAGAGTATGCATTTTAGTTGTCTTGTGTATGCATTTCAATGGGATAACTAGGATTTATTTAATTTTGGAGATGCTTACAAGGTTAGATATTTATTTTGGCAATTGAAGAGAACAAAGATAACGCCCATAAATAAATAATATTAATAAATAAATTGAAGCTTCACCCCTTTGATATTCAATGAATTTCAACAAATTTCATAATCATGGAATTTTGAATTCTTCGCCCAAAACCAATCAAACCATGTGACAATAAGTACACAACACTCCATTTCACTAGAAGCAAGATTTCAACTCTCGTTTGTCCAAGGCTTATAGGATGCCTTTCAATGTCCATGTTCAATTGGATTCCTCCATCTAGTCTACCTGATCTTTCTTGGTTTTTACCGTTCAAATTTAGTGGCCAAAAGACTCTCCAAAATTAACTTCTATCCCATGGAACTAATTTTGGCTCTAATATGAATTTCAATAAGCACAAAACTCTGCACTAAATACAATGAAACTGTATTATTAAAGAAGGAAAGAACTCACTTCTTTGTGCAAATTGCAATAGTATCACCCAATAACTCGAAAACAATGTGTTTTTTTATTTCTATACTAATCTAAATATGAAATCTAAGACTCATGCAAGAATGGGAATGAACCAACCCAACAACGATAAGGAAGCCCAGCAAACAAGACATGGAACTTGAAACATCCAACAATTTCTAAGTAGTCAAACATAGGGTATGCAAAATCATATTTACCTCTTGTCGTTACACATGACTATTGATTAATCTATTGACTATGCACTTAATTTGTCAATTTATCTCTTCCTATCATTTACATGAGTAGCATCTAGCCATGCATGTCTAAGGAGTGTAGACTATCAAAGACACTTTTTCTCTAGAAAAAGTTGGAATCACAACAAACTACACAAAGGAACTTTAAAGTGGAAAAGGAATGGCATGTACCATCAAGATCATACAAGCTAAATTCAATTCTAATCTTTTGGCAGTCAAGCCACCCTTCAAAAATAGGTTCAAATGTGCAGGCCAATAGGTCTATGAGTAGAGCATCATAACCAATATTTAGGAGGACTAGTTTGAGTCCTATCTAGTCCATGTTTGTTCCTCAACATAGCATCAGAGACAAGATGACATCTAGGTGTGCTCAATTCGATGTTTGGCTTGAGACGGGCTATTGACAGTCAAGCCACCATCCAAAAATTTGCTTGATTGTGTGGGCCAGTAGCTCAATTGGTAGAGTGTCATGACTAGTATTTGGAACATCCTAGGTTCAAGTACTAGTTGATCCATGTTCTCTCCTCAACATAATCAACTATCCTTAATCAAAACTAGGGTGGACATTGGGTGCATAACAAGCTCAAGACAAGTCCCTGTGCTAACTACCTCTACATATGTGGGCCTCACTCAATGTCCCAACTAAGCAAACATACAATAATCTATGTCGCCCACTTTACACTAGATACTATCCTCGAAATGAGAAGTGCCCAAGGGTTTCCTAGGGATGTATTACTATTTTCCAAGGAAAAAAAAAAAAAAAACTAGCTACATCCAAGAAATTTCAAAAAATAAACACTTGAAGCTCCATATATCAGTTCTTTTATTATTTGCCATAAAGTTTAAACCATAATATTTGTGGCATGATCATCCCATTGATAAGCTTACAAGAAACCGTTCAATCTCATTATCCACCAATAAATCTAAACAATTCTCTCCTCCACCATTACGTCACAACTTAGGGGCATTTTATGATTATTGCAGCCTTCAACTCTAGCAATATATGCAATTATACTACATTTGTGACACATGCTAATAGATTTATTATAATGCCAATAAACCACTATCTAAAGAACTCTTGCCACGGAAAAAATAAGTACTGATTTAAAATATTCCATCTAAATGCACGTAGTCCAAAGTGGTGCCCTAAACCTGCAAAAAAGAGTGCCACAGTAATGTACCAAACCAGGAATTGTCTGGCTCTGATGTTGCTAATGTCTTCATTCTTCTCTAAGAGCAGGACCAAGTTCCTATTATAATTTATAAATCGAATAGATAGATCTCATATGAAAAAGGCATGTTCTTCCACAGCTAGAGCACTATAAAAAGAGCTCTGAGTTTTGAAATTATTCAGGAATCAGAACCATTAACTAAAATGTTTCCAATAAATGATTTCTTTCCACCCCTGGAATGCCTTGAACCAGGTTATATAATCTGTTGACTTCAGCCTTTTTACAAACTCACATTCCAAGTGTCAAAACTCCGCTTGCAACTTGAAATGGAAAATCCAAAAACAAACTAGTTCTATGTTCAATGCTACAGGAATGAATTAGGTACCTCCACCAGACATAAATCAGTTCTATAGAAAAGCTGACGAAAAATGAAGCAGAAGTTGACATGTAAGTTTTACATGGTCAGAACAATTCTTGACAGTGACAGCCATCTCTAAATGTTCCAGACGCTTTTGAGCTTTATCTGTGCTGTCAACGATGCCTACATTGATTCCTGGCTTGTTAAACTGTGTAAGGTTCTTGATGAGCTGATACTTGGCGGTGTGACTAAGACTTTTCCCTTTAGGAATCATTTTCCTTATGCCTCTTTGTGGACAATAAGATATATCAGAAAATTTAACTAGGAGGCACATACATACATCTAGTAAATATTCTTCCAAGATAACTGCAATTGCAGTTTTCTTTTCCACTCACACAACAATAACCTTTGCTGTGTTCTTGCCTGACTGATTTCATCTGTGGCCTTCCCTGCCAATTTAGCTATCTTGGCATTGATTACTCCATTGGAGCGAATTTTTCCAAAGGGATAATACCATCTTGCCAAATCATTTGCAAGCATTTATGAAAACCAATCTTTTAACCAGGACAGGTGTTGCTACGTTTTATTAAAACCAATCTTACAACCAAAACAGACCTTGCTAGACAATGGATATATTAAAACAGAAACATGTAAAACTGTGTTTTAATATGTCACAAGTTATCTGCTACTAAAGCTGCATGCTTATCACTGGGAGGGATTCCCAGAAAATGTGCATTCATATTCTGGACAGTTCAATGTACCTGCCAGTTCACAGCTCAATGGAGTGTCGACAAGGAAACTTATCAATGGGAGAGGGTTTTAAAGAACTCTAGTTTCTAGACCAATATTAATGTGCATGGGCCACATCAACCACATTATAACCAACGCTTGCCAGAAGGGGTGGGAAAAGAAATGAACAGGTTGAAATAGGCTGAAATAAAGCAATAAAGCTATACCTGTAAGGGCATTTTTCTCCATATGAAAATCAAGATGCAAGTAGCTTTGGTCACAGCAATTGACATCCATATACTCTGACAAGTTAGAGCATGCATTGTCAGTGATCATAGAAATAGAACGGAAGTCTCCATTTATGGTTTCAAAGACATGTGGAGAAGTCGGCAATGATATCTCTCTTTCCAAAGAGGTTCCTGTATAGTCTGAACTATTTCTAGCAAGTGCTGATAAACTTGATTCTTTCACTTGCTTTGACTGCAAAATACCAACTTCACTCTCCATTGCCCCTTTATGAACTGATTCAATTACACTATAATCATAATCAGAGACACTGGAAACTGGTAATTTTGTGCTGTTCTCTAAAACCTTTGTAAGAGGACGACGTCGATCACGTCTTTTAGCAAAGTTCTCTTGCACAGGTCCCACTTGAGGTCTTTTCTTTTTTAATGTTAAAGGAGATCCTTTACTACAGTTCACAGGGCTTCCACAACCTATGCTACGAGCAACATAAGATGGACTACGAACAATATTCTCGGGAAGAACTACTTTTGGAATACCTTCACGTGATGCAGGCATATTAGGCTGCTTCCTTTTGGGAGCAATCCTCAATCCAAAGTCTTGTAGCCCTCTCATTCGAGTTGTGCCTTCAGTGCTATCATCCTCCAAATCTGCCTCGCTCGTTTGTTTGAAATTTTGAACGGATAGTGATGCAGCAGCACTTAAAGGGTTTGTTTGCTGAAATGATACAACTGACTGCATGGCATCCAAAGGTGAATCAGGTTCCAAAATGTCATTGTGCTCCACAGATTTATGCTCACTTCTATCTTTTTGCAAACCAGGAACATGTAATCTGGACTGCTTCGTGTCATTACCACATTTCTTTTCATCAGAACCAACTGCTTCCAGGACAGAGGAATGTTGTTTTGGCATGGGTTGTTTCTTCTCAAGCTCAAGAGCATGAAGAATAGCATCTTCTCTGCGAGCATATTTTACAACTTTTTTTGCTGGCAGGTTCGCATAAGCTTTTGCCTTCTCTATACAATCATCATACTCACCACAACGAAAGGCTTTCACTCGCTTGGATTTCTCAATGTTGTACCAGTCCCTGAAATGACAAGAAGTTTGTAAATTGATTAACAATATGTTCTATAGCTATTGGTTAGATGTACACCCACCATGCTAAAATTAAATTGCTGTCCAAAAATGAAAATTCAATTTACAAAAGAAAACAGATTCATTGTAATGGAAGAGAAATTGTTCAGTGAATGCTGAAATAGATGGTACACAGCAAAAAGAAACTAAAGGAAGTTCAAAATGCTTGAAAAAAATCCCTTATATGGCATTAAAACAATAAGATTAAGAGAGCTAATTGAACCAAATTCATTAGCTCTTCAACTCTAATGTGTAGTGAATTGTGATTCAAAAAGTAAAGCATGAAAACAGATATTTACAACTATTAACGAATTTCAGGTAAGACACGGGGAATAATTATAGTTCAACCTTAGAACATGAAATATTTCTATCCACTAAAAACTTCTCAACACATAAAATTGATGAAATAGCCAACAGGGTACCATTGCTCAAAAATAATTTAACATCAAATTTACAACTATTAACAAATTTCAGGTAAGACACGGGGAATAATTATAGTTCAACCTTAGAACATGAAATATTTCTATCCACTAAAAACTTCTCAACACATGAAATTGATGAAATAGCCAACAGGGTACCATTGCTCAAAAATAATTTAACATCAAATTCTTTGAAGTTTGATGTTAGTTAAAGTTAGGTTGCTGCTAAATAGGTTAATATTAGTTGGGTCAAAAAGCCCATCAGAATGTTGGTTAGATATAAACTTAAATAATTATTACCCTTAAAGCTAGTTTGAACAAGATAAGATCAACTCCCTTTAAGAGTTTTTCAATTTTCAATCTTTCCTAACATTTCTGAAATGTATTTCAAATGACAAAAACAAGTTGCAAGGCTGATGCATATAAATAATGTCAGGCGTGGCCAATTTTTTTTAATGATCTGTATGTAATATCTTGTTCAAAATAAAGGAAAAGGTAATTGCTCAAACGCCGTACTTTTGCATACCAATGACAATTAAAATAGAAAGCAATTCAAACTAAGATGTTGTGTTCTGTTCTGAATGTCACATATTTGCAAACACATTTCTTGCATTTTTATGATTTATATAGCATTTACATAGTAAATATTTCAGCCCTATTCATGTGTTCCATAACCATGAATTCTAGGCATTTGACACTTAGTGCAGCTGAAAACACTTTCTGGTACTGATTTATTTTTCTGCTAGTGTGACAAAAATGTTCCCAGATACATTATACTAAAACATAGATTTTTATTACATCAAACACGTTATCTGATTGGCAACCCAAATAGTTAAGAAAGAAAATGGATATTAATGTCCACAGGTAGTCAGAATCAGCTAATAGGACAGTGAAACTACATATTATTCCATATGCATAGGCAAAATGACAGTAAGGGACTTCATGCCACCTAAGCAATTGAAACAAGAGCTAGTTAAGTAGAAATATATGTACAGGATCAAACACAATTACATCAAATAATAAGCCAGAAAGGGAGGCGTTTTAAGAATGCTTTTGCTGCTTCTGCAAGCCTTCTGAGTCCCACTGCATGGGATAGAAGTTCCACATCATCTAAAAAAAGACTATGTAAATCATAAGCTAAAAGAGAAAAAAAACCATCCTCTGAATGAAGATTCTACCAAAGATATTCGTCATGTTCATTAATAGATGATCCAAAAGACCTTTGCAAGATCATTAAAATGCAGGTACAGCGAATACAAGTATGTCCTGGTGAGATAGAAGTATACATGCAACAACTTTGTGCCCATTGGTGTTTGTTAAACTTTCCCATTTGCTTATTGTAGTTTACTTTGTTTTGCAATTTTCTTTGTTTCATATCTTATAGTGGAGCTACTCTCCTCTCCATTGTCATTTTTAGGACATGTATTTTTTGGTAAGGATAAACAACATTGGCTTGATTTGTGGAGAGCTTTCAACCCCAACTCCTCATTACCACAGTAAGGCCACATTGATGTTGGGGATGCCAAACTCAGCCAACTTAGGGGCTCTATGTCTGTCAGGGTTTGAACTTGGGTCTTTTTCATGAAGACACCCTTTCTCAACCACTAGACCACAACCCTACATATTTTTTCAGGACATTACTAAAATATCATCAACCAGTTACAGTTATTAGTGACCATTAATATAATTTCAATTCTTTTCATTTCAAGAACATTATTTCCTTACTTATGCCATCAAAGTAGCTGTTAGGAGTTATTAGATACATTCCTCTGACCATTTTAAACATTTCGGGCTGTTATTTACCCATATATATCCCCAATAAAATAGTGATCCTAGGCCACTTTCAACAAGGACGTGGTTCAATATTTATCAGCCTTCTACAATCTTCAACCTTTGAGGTTTGGTAATGCTATCGGTATACTTGTTTACTAGAACACTAGTAAACAAGTCAACATGCTTGCTTATTAGAGTATTGATTTTTATGAGTGCAGGATGCAGTCATTGCACCTAGAGAAGCAAGGTGTTCTTAGTCTTCCATCCCAGGGTGGAATAGATGTGTCATGTAACGTTCACCACATTTATAAACTAAAATGCAAAAAAATGACAAACAACCTCTAATGTCAAAAAAAGGCCAACTTAAAGAAAAGATAAAAAAATAAACTAGCATAGATCCATCTTAACCTCAAAATCTCTTAAGACACGGAGAGGATTGCAAATAGGTATTTTTAATCCCTTGTGGTGCTCAATAGATCCAGTGTTAAGATGGATCTATACTAGTCGAGCAAATCTGCAAACAAAATAATGTGACCTGACCATAGGGTGGGTCAAATAAATATGTACTCAATCAACATGATAACATTGTCCTAACAGTCATGGGTGGCAGGTGTTATGACCCCAAGGGGGGCCTATATTGGGTTAAATATATATGGTATGACCCCAAGGGGTGCATATATGGGGTTAAATGTACATGTAAAATAGAAATGTATATGTAAGCCTAGTGATGAAGGTGCCACATGGGCAATATGTGAATAGTTATATATAGAGACCATATAGTCATTATTGAGAACATATGATTTGGGATGTATGAATGTATTTGGTGTTTGGAGGAGGTTCTCCTATTTTGTGAGGAGTTATTAACTTTTCTTATGTCTATTGAAGTTGTGATCCATGTTCACGTTGTTGTACATGGTGTGTACTTCTGGCTTTTTGTCTTTGGATCATAACAGCAGGTGCAACAGGGATCACCGTTGATCCTGAGGGGAAACAGGAATTGAATTATGAATAGGGTGTCATAACAGCCTTACACAACTAGGCATAGGCTTATGCTCTTCTTTAGAGACTAACATCTATAAACACAACCAGCATGAAGACTCTAATAGCCATTGGGGACTCATCCACAATTATCAATTTAATGAACAATTTGTGATCCATAAACTGTCATTGATATTCCATTGGACAGCTCATCACAACAGATCTGATAATAATATATTAAAATACTCAAATTTTACACTATTACAGTTTTATTCGAATTCCAGATCTGTAGATTTTACTGTAATTAGTGCATGCATGTGAATGGAAATTATGCAAAAAAGTAAAGAACGACAAAATAAGCTCACACACACATAAGACACAAAATATGCTCTCTAGGAAACCCTTTCGGGAAAAAGATGGCTGGGAGGTGAAGCCGCTTCGCTCTCCTTTTTTGTCTGAAAATATGGATACAAGTACAAAGTAATGCATGTGGCCCATGGGCTGCTACAGTGCACAGATCCTCTCTACGTGCTCTACCTCCTATCTCTCTTAGCTATCTTTGCTCAGCTATGGAACAAAATGCTCTCGAAAGAATGGAATGCCTCTTCCTCCTAGTGGCCCGGTTATAACACAGCCCGATAGCCTACTAGTGGTTAAGTTTGACTACATCAACTCTTAACTAGAGTTACAAAATAGACTCTTCTAGAGTTTTTTACATCACAAACACATGGCTAGCCCCTTTTCCATGAATAATGGGGGCTGACGTGGCATCCTCCCGAACTATAGGTGTTAAAACAGGAAGGTCAACTACTGAGTGGCATAACTTTTGCATACAAATTCCAATTGACGCGCTTCTTGCGCCATTGGAAAGGTCTTTGTGTGTAGAATAGCATAAAAAGGTGTTGTATTAAAGTGGCAAATTTTTACCCCCAAAAAAGTGGTTTGTGCCTCAAAACGCTTCCGGAAGGTTTCAAACCATGTTTTGTGCAGCTGGTAAAAACAGTCCCGTGAGTTGATTCCTCCACTTTTTCCACTCCAAATGCATCGAGATGGATGACAAACAATATAATGATCCAATTCGGATCAATTTGGAAACCCCATCAGATAGAAAGTTGGTTCATCCCATAGCTAAAATCAAAAAAGCGATTCTACAAACTGAGGATATCAAGTCTTTTCATGTTATGAGGGACCTGAATCAACAAGTGGAATACCTCACCAACATGGCCTCGATACGAAGCAAAGAGAATTGTTGGTTTATTTAGTTGTTGGTCAAATTATTAAGAGGTAGAACCTGGTGTTTCCAAACTCGGTTTGGTACTTTGCGTAGGATCTAGTCTGGAGCTCTGTGTCATCTAGCTTTGGGGTTTTTTTTCTGTTTCATAGTACTAGCAGCAAGGGTATTGGGTATCTTACACTTCTGATTTCAAATAGTCTTCTTGTATGGCCTACATTAAATTTTCAATTTCAGGTTATGAATGAGTATGTTGGGCAATACTAGCCATCTTCAGAGTGGATCTTCAACTGACCGTAAGAGAACACCCAAGACTTGTATCTTCCTCGAAACTAGAAAGGACTGGTTCACCTCTATCTGTTTGACAACTTCAGGGTTTCCTTTTGGCTATTCTATTATTGCTCCCTCCTGAATATTGCTGTGCGTATTCTCTTTAGGCATTTCTGGGAGCAGTAGGTTATGGATTACACCGGGAGCCGTGATAACTGTCATTGGGTAATTTGAAAAATGCTTCAAGTTTTGTGTGGACATGAAGGCTTCATCAGTAGCTTCAAGACGTGCATATTCTCAATAACAACTAAAGTCCACAAAACTTATGGATACCCGTTGGCAACCAAAAAGACCAATTTCAGATCTGGGAAGCAGAATGTTCAATGCTGAGAATATGGTCTGCAATCTTAATAAGAACTCTCAATCTGTTGCTTCTAAATTTTAGACTCACAGTATATTCTGTCCCTGACAAACCAAGGAAGAGGAAACAGTCCATCAAATGCTTGAAGATATGGCCTTGGACAATCAGAAATCACAGCCTACTAATATTGGTCAAGGGTAGGCACACAGCAAGCATGTCTTTTATTAATATCATGTTTTCTGGTGTTATGTAGAACATCTCTATTTTAGGTGTCCATTTTAGAGTTTACAATTTTTTTGAAATCCTCTGCGAATGATGATATAGACTCTGTACCAGACACATACTGTTTGATGGTTAGAGACAGCATCTTTTTCATATTACTATGCTGACCAGCTCAGCTGCAGCCTATTTTTAAGACAAATATTATCCGTTTTGGTTAAGAAAAATAAATGTAATTCTAATGATTCCGATATGTCTCACTCAATCATCTACGTCCTCAAAATAACTCCCTTGATTCTTAATTAATAAAATATGTTGCTTTAAATGTGTTAGAAACTTAGAAATGCTCACATATCCAACCTTGAACAAACAGCACTCCTCGTTGTCTGACCCTCTCCATTAAATAGTTTAATTGCTTTGATTGATCCGAAGGATTTCTTTTTCATCAATGGCCTGGGAATAGACCGTGGTTTTGATCGTTTATTAGAATTCCTCCCTCCATAACACACAAAAACTGACAATTATTGGAAAACATCCATGGAATAAACCTGCCAAACCATAACACTTATCCAGCCACGATTATTAGATAGATTATGAAAAATGCCACCTGCAGCTTTATAGCAAGTCCACATATCCCTCATATTATAATGAATGATTTAAAATAAGAGAAAATTACTAAAAAGCAACTGCTTCAAGCAAACAAAATCCTTGGAAAATAAATCCTATTATTCGGAAGATTGTTTTGAGCTTTATAAATATTGCAGTCCACCAGAATACAAACCCATGTACAACATGGTGCATATCTTTGCATGGTGTCAAATGTTTGCTTCAGTAGATAGCAAGATGCCAATATGAAATATAGGGAAGCAATCTTGCATGTTCATCACTAGGGTGACACTTACACCTATTAACTATTCTAGGAAGCAATCTTGCATGTTCATCCATGAAGACCATTCATCACTAGGGTGACACTTACACCTATTATACTAGGTTACCAGGATTCGGATACAGATACCGATATGAATATGGCAAGGATACGTCAAGTACAAAAAATATAATAATATTTTTTAATTTTAAAAAACACTTTTAGAGTTCAAAAATCAAATTCATTTATAAATCACAACATTTAGAACTGAAATCATTAGATATATTATAAATATGAAGACTAAAACACTGAAATGATGCATCCTCCCTAATACAAAAAGGATAATATCATAAATGATAATAGTAAGTACAAAAATGAGTATCAGGATCCGTTTCCACAATGCAAGATCCGTTTCCTCAACATGGGATCCGTCTCTACCATGCAGGATTTGTTTCCAGCAAATCACAATCCACCACGTGGTCGTTTCCTGCACGGATCCAAGCGGATCTGGATCCAGATCCATGGATCCGCAGGCCCTGGACCCCCCTGTGACAAATTTGGTAACTCACCTATTATATAATATAGACTAGAAAATGTATGAGGAAGCACCATAATACTTTCCATCAACAATACTTCAGGTGCATAAAAAAAATATAAATGTAGGGATTTATTGTTCATACCATGAGCTACAAGGTAAGCCCATTGTATAATCCATAACTAATATGTTATGGAGAAGCGTGCAACAACAAGAAGTCAATTGTACGTATTTTCTACTAATAAGAACAAGTATAGTTGTAGTCATATCTATTGACAAATTACTCATGTAATGCAAGTCAAGCAATCTCTTTCTTGTGGCTAAGGTTTATAACTTTATCCTAACTACCATTTCTTCTAGTCAAAGCTTTGTAGCTAGAGCCATTAACTACAGCTAGGGTTTTTGCCTTATGCCTTTGCCTTTTCAATACCCTAATTCTGTAAGGATATGTAGCTTGAGCCATGGCAAAGACTAGAAGTTCTAATGACCATGATTACAAGAAGGAAGTAGTAAGATTTCAAAAAGTTGTAGCGAAAATCACAAAGCAAGGAAGAAAGGCATGCTCAATACAAGAATGTTCTCTGAGGAAGCTTGCAATGATCAAGGGGGTCAAAATTGAAACCTACTCTCCCCAAAGAAAAGACCTAGTCAAGAAATTCATGGGGCAATGGTCGAGCTATAAGGTACTCAAACATTGATTAACAAAATATTGAGTCCCCTTGATGAAGGAATCTATAAAAAAATTCTGTGGTAAGGACATTGCTTTTTTATTTCAACTAAAAGAGGGTAGAGATTTGATTTTCAAAAGTGAACCTTACCTTCAAGGCCCTCGAGGGTTGTCTCTAAACCATTAGTCATTGGAGTTTAATCCAAATGAAGGCCTTCCCATGGTAATCCTCGTTTAGGTTTGTCTCCCTTGCTTGTTGCTTATATTCTAGGAAACAATACTAGTGAGTTTATTGATAGAACAACTCCAAAGGCATGTCAATACCCATGCGCTCAAATTTGTGCAAGAGTGGATTTCGAGAAAGGTCTCACTGAAGTACTACAACTCAATCTAAATAGTTGGTATCATCTTCAGTAGCGAAACTACAAGCAACTCTTGTTCGCCCATTTCGTCAAGTAGTGCAAAAAGAGGTAGCATCTCCCACAAACTTAGCGGGATGCAGAGTGTTACACCTCATATTGTATGAGTTTCCACTTTGCAAGTTTCATCACACCAATGAAGATTTGTTGTTGGTTCCTTAAAGGTCTTTGGCTTGGGGTAGTATTACTTCTCCTTGGTTGGATGATTATGCTTGTTGCTTGATGGTCTTATCACATGTACTCGACTCGTTAACCCCTTGGTTACACTTATGGATGTTTGTTGCGCATACTATCTCATTATGGTGTAGTTTGGTATATATCCTTATCTTGAATATTGATGATGGTTTTGGCCACCCAAGGGGTTGGACAATGGTGTTAAGAGGTAGATGATTCATGACGTTATTGATGTTTCCTAATGACTTGGCTTATTGATGTATGATGTTGATGTCGCTAGGAGGAAGTGCTCTACATGATCCTCATGTGCTTAATGTGTGATGCGAAACAGACATGATGATTTGATGGGTTAGCACTTTGTTTTTTCCCCTTCTCTTATGATGTTGTCATGATGGAATGCTTCATCTTGCCTTTGTGGGATTCTTCTAAGTGATAAAATTTAATGATGTACCATTTGCTAGACATCACCTGGGGGGAATGTGTTTAATGATGTTAGTAGCCTCATTGTTGTGTTATTTCCTAAGTTCGAATTAGAGATTGCAAGGTGGGGGGCAATACTACATACGATTTTATGGTGATCTAACCTTTTTCCAAGGTTGGAGGATGACTTTTGATATAAGAATCCCTTGGTGGTGGTGCACCTTAGGTTGGGCTTTATGTTTTGTTGTCATCATGGTAGGTTTTTTCTAGGAAGAACATCTTTTATTTACATGGTACAACACTTTATTAAAGTACAACCCTCATTGGCATGCATGTTCATGGTGATTAATTTGTTGTTGACTAATTGGAGGGGGACTATGGTTATGGCTGAGCATTAACATTTTTGCACACATGTTGAGGTTTATTTAATTGTTGAATGGTTAAATTAATCTAATTTATCCAAATAACGTTTAATAGCTTGGGCACCCTACTTCATTGGATTCCTTTTCTCACTTGAGGGAGTTATTTGAAGGTTGGTTGTGTAGGATTTTTATTAGGAGGCCTGTGGCATACTTGGAGGGCCTAACATGTGGCACATTACATGCATTTACTTGGTCATTTAACTATATTTGGGTATATCCTTAGAAAGCAAATTTGTGGAGACACTTCTTGCTAATCTTGAATGTATATATATATTTATTTCATGGAGTTTTGGCATGGTCAATATCCTAATTCGCCCTTATCTCCCATATACGTTTTGTTGAAGGTTTCCCACTTACTATTTTACGGTTTGACTACTCCAACTTGAAGATTTATCCATGATGGAATTGGTTGCCTTGGAATTTGCATGTGGATTGGTTGCATGCATCTTGTGGACCACTTTCTATTTTTGGAAGCTAGTTATGGTGCATTCTCCTAGGAGGAAAATTTCAGCATTATATCTCCCATGCACTTTGTGAGTCCTTCTAGGTGGACCCTTGATTAAGCACATCCTCCTAAATTGAAAAGTATTATATTATATTTAATACCTATTTCTAAATGGTGTGTCCTCTCTTGGACGTTATTGTTGCATATTATTGCCTGTTTTTGGATGAGGGCGACCTCTCTTAGAGAGGTTAGAATCCACATGCCTTGATATTGTCAACCACGGATCTAACTACAATATTTTTTACTATTTGTTGACTTGTCGTGGACTTAGTTAGAAAGATCACATATTTTATTATATGAGAAACTCAACCTACTCTATGTAAAAAGGAGTTTCTCTCCATTTCATTGGAACTGAAAATTAGAGATTTTGAAGTAGAGAAGTGATGAAATATCAAGCTTAGGAATTGAAGCTTGATGGAGCTCCTTTATACTACCACTCTTTAAGATTGATGGAAGATTGAGGTATTGATCCACTTTGGTGTATAGTTTACTTATGACCTGCAATTTGATGTTCGTGTTGTTGTAGATTCTTCTTCTTGTCATTCATTTATAAAAGCTTAGCAATAGATTTTTTCATCTAGAAGTAAAGTAATTTGAGGAAGTTCTGCCTTTTGCTTTATTTGTTGTTTTATTTCTGTACTTGTTCTCCTTCCTTCTATCAACCAAGTTGCAGATTTGGGAGCATATTTCAGCCATAAAGCAGCACCTTTATTGATTAATTGATGAGTGGCAATTTCAGCCATCCAAGACTGGTTTTCTACAACACATTTCTAACAAATACTTTAGGTTCAAATATATCCAAATAGGCCCTTTCTACCTTAAGTACACGCCATAAAGATGAATGTATCAAATAGTTTCTTCATCTACTAATTGGTGGAAGATGGTAAACAAGCTTTTCTACCATATGACCTGACTCAAAGTAGTTGTTTGTGACACGTTAGTACTCTCATTTATCCAATGCCTTGTGACTCCATTAGCCCATGTTTGATAGGCACTAGTTTCCTTCCATCTCTTTTATCCCTTGTTTCTGTCTTTCATTTTCCTATCTTGTACTTACCATTTCCATTTCCATCCTATTTCATTTACTCCCACGACCATACATGTCGTTGAGGCTTTACTCTCTGTACATCACCTAAGACACCCACTCCATAGCCTTAGCAATCTCATGTAGGGAAGCCCCCCTTGAGTTGGAGTACAGCCGACCAGAAGACAAAGGAAGAGCTATTGTGGTGACAATGGCTAACCTTCTTGAGCTGCACAAGACTAGCCCATTAATGCTTGGGACTTTACATCATGTGGAGGTGCTATCTTTTTTGTAAAACAGAGCATCCCTCACAATCAGTGCTACGCATGCAAATAGTGAATAGGAAAAAGAGAAACCAACCCTTGCTCCATTTAATCTAGAGCAAAGCCCCTAGTCCTAGGGCGAAGAACTACTTTAAAATTCTAGATTGAAGTGGTGAAAAGGGGGCTGGAGGCATTCAGAAAATTTACTCAAAAAAACTCAAAAAGAGGAAATAGAGGACGTCATGAAGGATCCCCAAAATGAGAAGGAGCAAGGGCTGGGGCCAAAGGAAGATCTAGTTGAAGAGATTCCCTGTCTAGCAAAAGAAAAGTAAGTAAGCAAAAAAGGGGAAGAGGCAGTTACAAGGACCCTATCTTGTGTGCAAGCTCTCTAACAAAAAGCAGACCCATCCTTCAACTCTCCGAGTCTCCATCACTTACAAGAGGACAAAAGTTGGAGAAGGTGCTGCGGTAAAAAGAAGCGGACAAAAATAAAGCTAGGGATCTCAATCCCTGCTAACAAAATATGGCAACACCTTGGGTTCATAGGAAAATGCATAGGTATGTACTATGTTTCTCCGGTGTATTTTAATTTGCAAGCAATTTGTTAAGGAGTTTAAAAGCCTGTGCACTATTAAGCACAGGAAATCAAGAATGAAAGCTAGTTCAACCCATCATCCCAACCCTAACCCAAGGATAGGATGAAGAGTGGCATACATAAATGTTGTATTGGGTTGTACGAATATAGCCACAGCACTCCCCTCTTTTCTTTTAATACATTATGATTAAACAAAACCAAAAAACTACAAAAAAAAAAAAAAAAAAAAAAAAAAAAAAAAAAAAAAAATTATTGTAATCAGAGCTGCAGTAAAATAGAACCATTGTCTATGGTTATAAACCTGGATCCTAAGGAAAGCTGCACTAGGATTGACCCAAAGTCAGATCCATAGGATTGCTACTTTATGTAAAGACATCTTAGCATGACAAACTGATAAAGAAGTTGTTAACCTGCAATCGTAATCATCTAGAATTTGGAATTGGCAAAACCCTTTTAGAAGATGCTTATAGGCAAGATTCATGACATGTGCATCTATTCTGTTTCTGATTCTTTCCTTCACGTGATAGTATTATATTCTACTGTGTATTGACTTGATCGCTGCTACTGTTTTCAGTGGAGTACTCTCAGCTGATTATATCAGTTATGAATGAGCTACTCGTGATCCCAAGATCTTTGTGATCATCAACTTATTATCATGTACAAAGCTAGGGATTGCCAGCAAATTCTGCATCCTCATCAAAAAGGAAATGAATATGGATCAAGAGCTCATGTAGAAACTCCTTTATGCCAACAGACATTTTTCTCATTAATATATGTCAGCATCTTAGGCTGAAGAGGAAACTTCTCGTATACTTTTCATTTCTAATATGCTATTCCAAGTTCTAGTCAAACTACTTTCATATTATAGTTCCCATATAATTTCAACACGGAAATGTCGATCTTCCAAAATGACCAACAGCTTCTTGATTTTCAATTGTAGATCTTATTAGACACTTCGTGGATATATTTGAATCTAGTGTAGGAACAACCAGAAAATAATTTCAGGCAAACTAAGAGGGATACTCCAAAAAATCATCAGTCAGGCATAAGCTAGTCGTGAAGGAAAATAACAGACAAATATACAAAGACAAGGAAGAAACTGGCTGTGATTATTTCCAACAAGAAAAAAATACACCACTGAACAAAAATTCTTTAATAATTGCATTCCCCATGTTGGTGAGAGCTGCAGAAAACTATTTAAATAAAGAGTACAGCAGGAAGCGTAGTATTGGATTTGCGTACAAAAATATTGCCAAAATATGAGGTACCATTTTGTACTGCTGTTTTATTAAACGAAGCAGAAAATTGTGAAGAGAATTATTTATCAATGCCATACATCCCAGATGAGGGTGTAACTATTTCTTTGTTTATTTTGGTTTATGTGCATTATTTCCAATGTCGCATGATGACAGTAATCAGAAACATACTATGCAACTACGCAACATGATGAATATTGATCCATTCAAAATCGTTTTAAGGTCTACCAAGAAAAAATAATGAATTGCTGAAAACAAGGATAGAACCTTGTAAGAATCATCGCCTTTGGACAAAAGTCATATTTTAAATACATGGAATCTAACTAGAGAAGTTCCACATCTGAAAATTGGAATTACAGATGGATATGCGGCAATGATAGCTTCTTTGTAAGGTAAGAAAAATGCAAGATGATTAGGGTGAAGAAGAGGATACTCACACGCTGGCATCATCCCTACCAAGAAGTTTAACAGGGGTTCCTGATCTGGGAGACATCAAGTGAGTGGCAGATAGCTCCTCTACACCCAGAATCCTTCCAGGCCACCAGGACCCATTTCTCCTTCTCACCCACACAATGGTACCAACGGCTGTATCGATTTTGGGCGTGATAGTAGGTGCTGCTGCACTTGATTCTCCCATGATTGTCTAAAAACCAAGAATCCAACCCAGCTCAGATGCCCAGTACCCACCGTCTCATTGCCATCTCCTTTTATCCCTCAACCCATCTGGTTAACCTGCAAATCAAACCTCAGATATATCAACAATCACCTCACACCCATGAATTCAAATAAGCCCAAATCCCATGTCTATAAATAAGATTATGCAAAGAGTAATAAAGGGCTAGTAAGACACAACTAACACACTTTGAAATCCCAAAAAGGCCATGTCAGTAGAATGAAAATAGATATGCTGCAAGTCATCATTTGGGTGTGTACTTTATGCCTGAATGCTTCTGGAGACCGTTTTAGCAGAAGGATATGATGGGTTTGAGTGACAGAGGCTTCAAATAGTTGGCTTTCTTAGTAGTTATTTTCCCGGAAACCTGGCCCCTTAAATACCCGCTTCACCACTTTCGGATCTGTGCTCATCCAGGTGGCCCAAAGAAAAAAGAGTTCTGTTTTTCCACAGGGATTTGAGAAAGATTAAGGAAGTAATCCAAAAATGAGTTTTGCTCCTCCTCTCCGCTCTTTCTTCTCTCTGCTCGTGGACTTGGGTTCTAACCCCTCGTTAGCGAACCCATGTCTGTAGTTAGCAGAAGACTTTGATCTTTGTGGCTTTACCCTGGTTTAAATACTGTAGTTAAGCTACCTCTCGCTCGCCTTGGATTTTGTCCGTGTTACCAATATCTACCCCTTTATGCTTTCGTCTGCGAGCGACGAGTTCCATAATAATATGTTTCACCGTCTCTATCTTTAACTCTATCTCTACTTAATTTTTAAGGTGTATTTAGAATTGCATTTTCTTCAGAAATTGTAATGTAAAATGCTTTTTAGTAGGTTAATAAGGTTTTTATGGTTGAAGGTTTTCCAATTAGTGTTGTTTTATTTTATTCTTAATAAAGTGAAAAATTAAATAAATAAATAAACAATTAATTTATTTTTTATGTGAGTTAATAATTATTATTATTTTATTTTAAGGTTATCATTGTATTAAATTGTTAGATGAGATATTTTTATTTGTAGGACAAGGAATTTATTTTAAAGTAAGGTTTTGATCGCTAAAATTTATGAAAGTGATATTTTAACTCGTGATTTTTAAGAGGTAATATATGTTCTTGACTTTTAGGAGGAAATATATGTTCTTAACCATTACTCATATTTAAATTATATACCATTAAGCCCACTAAAAGCACTCATAATTAACATGTGAAAATGTTTTTAGCGCCTAAATCCTTTATTAAATCTGAAATATTGGGAAAGATCAAATTTCTTGATGTGAACTTTTTTTATTATTTAAGTCCATGTTATGTATTAAGAAATTTGATCAGATAAATCTAGGTTAATTTTATTTTTTTTAATATTATCTCACATGCATATACTTATGTATTTATTTATTTTTATTTTTTTTCTTTTAATTAAATTATTTTTAATATTTTATATTTTTTAAAATACAATTTTATATTTTTTTTATTTTTAAATATTTTTAAATATAATGTTATATGATAACATTTCGTAGAGTAGTTGGCTACTCTAGGTGTAATGACTATAAAACCCGATATCTTTAAAATTAATTAGCATTTCACATTAATTAAGAGAATTACAATAATATATAAGCCCTAATATCCCATGATCATTTTTTTTAAGAACAAAATCATTATTTCTATTCAAGTAAAGGAGTAATTATAGTCCTTATGTGTTAAGGCACCATATTAGAAAGAAGAAAGGAATTCATTTATCCTTTACATATCCTCAAACAAAAAACTTTTATTTCTACTACATACTTACAAAGTGAAGACTGTATAGATGTATTCATATGGTGGGTGCAAGCATTGTTATGTTTGTTAAATAATAGTGTATTTATTTTTGTATTTTATAAGGCAAATTAATATATACTCTATGTTATGGGCTAAATATTGGAAAACTCAAAAGTACACGCCATGTATATCAATGTAAGCATAGAACACAACTCCTAGATAGATAAGAGATATAAGTCAAACAATAACTCTTTAAAGAATATGAGAAACTCCTTCAAATACCCAATACATTCATACATTCAAATCACATGATCTCTATAATGACTACATGATCATTATACATGCATATTCACACATTGCACATGTGGCCTATTTATTATTAGGTCGAACTTATTACATATCATTTACATGTTGTATATATATTTAATCCCATATATACTCTCCTTGGGTTCATATCATATACATTTAAGCTCATATATGCCACCTTTGTGGTTGTCATTTTAATTATATATATATATATATATCTAGACTTACAAAATATGTCCAAAAAAGTCCATAACAATTTATCAGGAACTTGAAAAACAATATTTATACTATCTAAATATACTCAAAAAAAGTATACAAAAACGTAATATATGGTCTATAACAAGTCGAGGAGACCTTCAACAACCTTTGAGTACGTTTAAAACTACATTAAGAATAATTGTGTTAATAAACTAAAGTTATTATTATTTTTGTTTCTTCACATATCACACTTTTCTCAACTACTTGTTGACCTTCTTTTCATAAACACACAAGTGAAAGACTCAATGATATTTGCTATGGATTTTATTTAGTACCTTAGAGTTCTTAAATGGATGTGTAAGACCTAACTTGAACCATCCATCCACTTAGTCACTAGATTGGACCCTCCATAAACTTGTATGTTGCTCACTTTTTTCTACATAACTTTTTTAATAAAGGCCTTACTGTCATTAATTTTATGAAGTTATTAAATCTTTAACCTAAACTTACCTTCACCTTAATTTAGTTATCTTCAAGAGGAAATAAAATGTATCATATGTTACTTTTGTTCTAGGGGTCTTGAGTTAATATATCTAAAAATAAATAAACATGTTCTTTGTTGATAACTAGCTCAACCATTGTCTTTTTATTTTTTGTGTAAGCAGCACCTTATAAGTTATTAATTTGATATGAAACTTGGAAGGAGTGAATCATTTTTTCCTCAAATAGAAATGAGTTTATTGCTAACCATACTCCCCAACTGGTCAAAAGGAGCACAAATTGTCATTCCTTTAATTCCATCTAGCAAGATTTTAAACATTCTTTGACAATATAGCCCACATAATCATCCTCTGCACATGTTACATGATCGTAGTTGTACCATGACTCTTGTACCATGACTCTTATGCCAATGGGGTTTTCCATTATGGTAGTGACCCTCTTATTGGCATAATGGTGAATTGTTTGTATGGTGAGCATGCTTGCTTGCTTACACTCCCCCTCTCCTTTTATATCTAGTACTAATACTCTAATAAAACCACATAAATATTTTATTTTTTTTCCTTATTAATGAGATGTGTGCTCATTTAATATCATGTACCTAATCTAAACAAGTTATTAATAGCAATCCCACCTATTTGTTGGTGTACATGCACAATTTTCTCTCATGTGCATAATTATCTCTCTCCTAGAAAGCACTTGAATTTCATTATATGTAATACCATGGGTTGCCAAAACCATGGGCTCATAAACAACCCTTCTTAAATTTTACGTTTTATTTTAGATAAATTCATTCCTTGATTATAGGAAATTATTCCTATTTTCCCAGAGTATACTTTTGAGAGGGTTGGACCTACTTTTTAGGACCGAAATGACATGAGATAGATAAGTAAAGTCGGTTAGTAAAAGTCAAGTGAACTCCCTCATAAAAGCACACATCATTTGCTATGGCGTGCATATTTGCATGAAGTTAACCCTATGACGCAGAAGGTTGATGAAATGAGGTGGTAGTCTGAAAATAGACAAATAGTTAACTTTATAACCAATCAACTACGCACAAACAAATGTTCTTTACGTGGATTTTCCCCTGGGGGTCCTGCTTTACTGCACTATCACCATCGGTTGACCCCGCTTGATCTAACAGTCATCACGCGGACTCTGGCACGGTCGTTATCATTTCGGAAGCACGCGAGAAAAAACAGTTTTGGCGTGCTACGTGTCGACCTCTAAGGCTAATCGGCGGACTTGTAACCATACCACTTACCACTTCTTAAGTGCACAATATACCACGTCCAGCTTATCAAATACTAACTACGTGTTTAAATCAAACCTGTTAATAAAGGTGCTTAAGGAAAGTTTAATGTCTAACCACAATATTAACGCTTAAGCTCACTATTGACCTTTAATATTTAATCGACTATGATTTATGAATAAAACGTTTAAACAGAGGAAAATACCCAATTAAGTCCAAAACACTAATACACAAATGCAAATGAACTTCTACACCGGGATTAACACGCAACACCACACTTGATCATTTACTCAACAAAATGTAAATTACAAAGTCTTGACCCTCTTGGCTCGATTACAACAGTTTTCTTACCTCTGTTCAATCTCAAACCCTATCTTTGTCACACAAACTCTCGCTTACTCCCTGTATCTCTCCATTATCTCATCTCTATCATTACATCCTTTTTCTCTTTTATGAATCAAACCCTATCCTAACTGCATTAACAACTTGATCCCTATTTTAATCAATCTAACAATTAAATCTCTATTCTCAAGCTCTGTTACACACCTATTCTAACAACTTATCCCTTAGTCTAAAAATAATACAATATTCTAATTATTACAATAATAAAGTAAAGATCATTTTCGAGAGGTCCAATCCTCTCTACTAAAACTGACTTTGACCACTCAGGTCAATGAAATTCATCTCTTGTTAGCCACAACATGTGAACATACAATCACATTGCTGGCTAAGTCTAGATGCACCTGCATCAGACTTCCGGGGAAGAAAAGAATTCTTCATCAAACTTTCAAGGTTTACTCCATACTTTTGCAACTTTGTTGTTGTTAACCAACTGGCATCCTCCACTGGTTGTCCCGTCCATTTGACTAGAAACTGGAAATAAACATATCCTCTGGTTCTTTTGGATACTCTTTTCTCCAAAACAACGTCCACTTCTTTCTTGACCTTCTTTGGCGTTTGTTCTTCCCAGTTTAAAGTTTGAACTTCATCTTCTGTAGGTTCCTTATGTAGCTCTGTCTCTGTCTCTTTGGATGGATACAAATCTGCAACATTGAAGATAGGTGATATTCCAATTCCTTCTGGCAATTCAATTTCATAAGCATTAGTTGAAAATTTCCTCACAATTCTGCATGGTCCTATCTTTTTCATCTCTAGTTTATTGTAAGTCCCAACAGGAAATCTTTCCTTTCTCAATATACCATCACTAGATCTCCTACTTGGAATTCTTTTTCTCTTCTTTTCATATCAGCTCTCTGTTTGTATTTGCCACTACTTTCCTGCAATATGTCTTGGACATCCTCTTGTAGTCTCTGCATCTGTTCTGCAAACTCTTCAGCTCTTGTACTTCTTGTCTCTTATTTACCCAAATTTAAGAGTTCATATACACCTCTTGCATTCATTCCAAAAACAATCTGAAATGGACTCATCCCAGTACTTCGGTTTGGAGTGTCATTATAAGCAAACTCAGCTTGAGCAAGTGCTAAATCCCACTACTTAGGATTTTGGTACACTAAACTTCTCAATATGTTTCCCAAGCTTTTGTTTACCACTTTAGTCTGTCCATTTGTTTGAGGATGGTATGCTGAATTGAAACTAAGGTTGGCACCTAGTTTCTTCCAAAGAGTTCTCCAGAAATGCCCAACAAACTTTGTATCCCTATCAGACACAATACTTATAGGCAATCCATGTAACCTTACGACTTCTGAAGAAGAAAAACAAAAATAAACAAAAAAATAAACAAAAAAAACCAAAAAAAAAACAAAACAAAAAACAAAAAACCAAAAAAAACAAAAACAAAAACAGATTAGCAATATGTGTTGCATCACTAGTCTTTTTACATGCAACGAAATGTGCATTTTGGAAAATCTATCTACCACAACATAAATGGAATCATTCCCTCTTTGAGTTCTAGGTAACCCTAAAACAAAATCCATACTAACTGCATCCCATGGTCGGTTTGGTATTGGCAATGGCTGGCACAATCTTGTATTTTGGCTTCTCCCTTTAGCATGCTGACATACCCTGCACTTCTCAACAAATCTCTTAACATCATTTTGCATCTTTGGCCAGTAGTAAAAAGCATTTACCTGAGCAAAGGTTTTGTCTTGTCCAAAGTGACCAGATAATCCTCCTCTATGTTTCTCCTTGATTATGTTTTCCCTCATAAAACATTTGGGAATGCACAATTTGTTACCTTTAGATAATAAACCTCCTTGGATAAGATAATCTAACCACTGACTTCTGTTATGAATTATTGGATTTTGTACAACTGCATAAATATCTTTGAATTATGCATCATCTTTATACATATCAACCATTTCTTCAAATCCTACAACACCAACTTTTAATTCTTGCACAATGATATTTACCCTGCTCAAAGCATCAGTAACTTTATTCAACTTACCACTTGTGTGTTTTATCAAAAAAGTGAAACTTTGTAAAAACTCTACCCACTTGGCATGCTTCTGGTTCAATTTTTGCCTGGTTGTTTATGAACTTTAATGCATGATTGTCATAATATAATACAAACTCTTTTGGTAGCAAATAATGTCTTCATTTTTTTAAAGCTTGCACAATAGCATAAAATTCTTTATCACAAGAAGAATACTTCTTCTTAGCTTCATTTAGTTTCTCACTAAAGTAGGCTATTGGTCTTTGTTCCTGACTCAAAACTACTCTAATTGCAACTCCACTAGCATTAGTGGCAACTTGAAATACTTTTCCAAAATCAGGTAAAGCTAAAACTGGTTTCTCTATGATTTTCTTCTTCAGCAACTTAAAATTTATGTCTGCTGCTTATGTCCACTTGAATGGCTGATTAGTCTCTTTGATTGTTTCAATAATTGGTGCACAAATTTGACTAAAATTTCTAATAAATTTTCTATAAAAACTTGCAAGACCATGAAAGCTTCTTACCTCAAATAAGTTTCTTGGAGTAGGCCAGTTCCTAATTGCTTGGACTTTCTCTGGATCCATTTTCAAGCCTTCTTTAGAAACTACAAATCCCAAATAGATTAATTCTTCTTTCATGAAACTACATTTCTTCAGATTTATCAGCAGTTTCTCTTTCTGCAGAGTTCTTAAAACCTACTTAATATGCTCCAGGTGTGTTTCTTTGCTTCTACTGAAAACTAAAATATCATCAAGATAAACAATGACAAACTTGCCTACATTTTCCTTCAAGACTTCATTCATTAATCTCATGAGTGTACTAGGTGCATTAGTGAGTCCAAAAGGCATCACTAACCACTCATACAACCCACTATTTGTTTTAAATGCAGTCTTCCATTCATCTCCTTCTCTAATCCTTATTTGATGATATCCACTTTTCAAATCTATCTTAGTAAAATACCTTGACCCACTCAAACAATCCATCAAATCATCCATGCGTGGTAAAGGAAATCTATACTTGATAGTAATCTTGTTTATGGCTCTGGAATCTGTACAAATATGCCATTCGCCACCTTTCTTTGGACTGAGTATTGTTGGTAGAGCACATGGACTAAGACTCTCTCTGATCAATCCCTTATCCATCAGTGCTTGCACTTATCTTCCAACTTCTACATTCTCTTGAGGAGTTAATCTATATGCTGCTTTGTTTGCCAAACTTGCTCCTGGTATTAGATCAATATGATGACTAATACTCCTAATTGGTGGTAATGCATTTGGTAACTCATCCACAATAATAGCAGCACAATTATTCAACAGAGTTTTGATTTCTTCAGGTAAATCATCTAAGTTTGTGGAAGTTAAAATTACCTAAGGTCTCCTTATGACAATAAAATGCATATGTTCATCCTTCTTAACTTCTTGCAACAATTCTTTCCCACTCATCAACATAACATGGTTTCCAGGCGCTTCTTTGCCTGCTTCATCCTTCAATGGTAGCAGTGTGTGTTTATTTCCATCCTTTCTCAAAAGTGTAAGTATTTCTTCTCCCATCGTGAATAGCTTTTCGATTAAACTACCAAGGTCTCCCTAGCAATACATGGCGTACATCCATTGGAATTACATCACACAATATCACATCCTTATAAGTACCAATCTGTATCTCTACCTTGCATTGTTTTGTCACAATAAGCTGATGTTCTTTTTGCAGCCATGATACTTTGTAAGGAGTAGGGTGTACTATTTTCACTACTCCTAACTTGTCCACCATTTCTGTAGAAACAAGGTTATCGATGCTTCCATTGTCAATTATCACTTTGTAGCATTTTCCCTTGGACTTGCATGTAGTTCTGAATAAACTCTTTCTCTGAGTTGGTTCTCCTGTCTCTTTGTCTGCCTTAAGCAATACCCTTTTCAACAACAAGGATTCTCCTACTTCAGGTGATTCTTCCTTGTCTGCAATTTGAGGTTTTTCTTCCTTTGCCTCAGCCACATTCACATTTCTATGATTTGTTGCTTTATTATGAGGACAATCCCATGATCCATGTCCCCATTCTCCACGCGTATAACATTGAATTTCTCTTCTTCGCCTCGTCCTCTGGGTGCAAATCTTCCTCTACTAAAGTCTCCTCTTTATGGTAGTCTACTACTTGAACTTCCTGCTTCAGCCTGAGGGTGCTGAAATCTTGATATGGTAGTTCCTCTACCTCTTGCTGAACTTTTCCCTCTATTTTGTTGATTTTGCTTCCTCAACATCTTCTCTTCTGCCTTCAAAGCTACTTGATAGGCATCTTCAATTGTCTTCGGACTCAGCAAGCTGATTTCATCCTGTATGTCATATCTCAACCCATTGATATACCTAGCTACCTTCTCTTCATCATCCTCTGCATGTCCTAATCTAATGTTTAGCTTATAAAACTCTTATGTATATTCTTTGACAGTCATCCCTTTTTGTCTCAAGTTTTGTAATTGTCTAAAAAGATTTAATTGATAATATGTTGGCATAAATTCATCTTTCAATTTACTTACCATTTTATCCCATTGTTTGAACTTGGACTTCCACTTTCTTGCTCTAGATGTTTGTAGTTCATCCCACCAAATCGTTGCATGACCCTTCAATCTGGTAACTGCAAATTTCACCTTCTTTTTGTCATCAACCTCCTCCTCATAGTCAAAATACTTGTTTAATGAACTCATCCAGTCCATCAACTCTTCTACATTGAGATTCCCATCATGCAAAGGCATTTCCATCTTTGGTCTTCCACTTTCTTTGGCCAACACCTTGAGAACTTTGGCGGCTTCACTTTCAACCTCTTCTTCTTCCTCAGAAGATTCTTCTGTCGCACTGGCATCTCCTTCATCAGTGGCTCTCCTCTGAGTAGTCTCCATTGTCTCCATCCTTGCACAGACTCTGGATATCTTCCAGCAGAACTGCATTTGCTACAGGTCTCCCCCGACCTATGCCAGCTCCTCTCCTCGGTGGCATGTTTGTTGTAGCAAAACTTAATCTTTGTGCTCTTATACCAAAAATGACACAGAAGGTTGACGAAATAAGGTGGTCGTCTGAAAATAGACTAATAGTTAACTTTATAACCAATCAGCTACGCGCAAACAAATGTTATTTATGTGGATTTTCCCCTTAGGGTCTCGCTTTATTGTATTATCACCGCCAGTTGACCCCGCTTGATTTAATGGTCGTTGCACGGACTCTAGCATGGTCGTTATCATTTCGAACGCATGCGAGAAAAGTAGTTTTGGCATGCTACATGTCGACCTCTAAGGCTAATTGCGCTGACTTGTAACAATACCACTTACCACTTCTTAAGCGCGCGATATACCACTTCCCGCTTATCAAATACTAACTATGTGTTTAAATCAAACCTTTTAATAACTTAAGGAAAGTTTAACGCTTAACCACAATATTAACGCTTAAGCTCAATATTGACCTTTAACATTTAATTGAATGTGATTTATGAATAAAACGTTTAAACAGAGGAAAATACTCAATTAAGTCCAGAACATCGATACACAAATGCAAATGAACTTCTGCACTAGGATTAACATGCAACACCACACTTGATCATTTACTCAACAAAATGTAAATTACAGAGTCTTGACCCGCTTGGCTCGATTACAACAGTTTTCTGACCTCTATTCAATCTCAAACCCTGTCTGTGTCACACAAACTCTTGCTTAGTCCCTCTATCTCTCCATCGCCTCATCTCTATCATTACATTCTTTTTCTCTTTTATGAACCGAACCCTATCCTAACTGCATTAACAACTCGATCCCTATTTTAATCAATCTAACAATTAAATCTCTATTCTCAAGCTCTGTTACACACCTATACTAACAACTTATCCCTTAGTCTAAAAATAACACAAAATTCTAATTATTACAATAATGAAGTAAAGATCATTTTCGAGAGGTCCAACCCTCTCTACTAAAACTGAATTTGACCACTCAGGTCAATGAAATTCATCTCTTGTTAGCCACAACATGTGAACATGCAATCACATTGCTCGCTAAGTCCGGATGCTCCTGCATCACCCTAGCATAGTTGCATGTATTGTAATGAAATTAACTCATTCAAATTTGTATGATTTTTTTCTACATGTTGATGACAATTGATTGGTTCTATTATTCATTTTTCCTTCTTCTCAATTGCTATGGTATTACTTTTCTATTAGAATAAATATTTTGCACATGTGCAACCATTTCTACACGGTTTTAGAGCAAGCTTGAATCTCAAGGGACTATACAAATTTTGCAAGTGGAAAACATATAAAATAGCATAACAAATAAAATGGATCAACCCCAACAAATAGTCCTTACTCCATTCAACTACCATGATGGAAGACACAAGTAGTTATTCTTTTTTGGGGTATAGGATTGCAATAAAAGTATATATTGGACCCATTTTTTGTTGGGCATTTGATAATCCAACAGTCCTCATGTGTTTCGAGACATGTGCTTAATCACCTTTTGAGGATCCATTAACTTTGGTGATGTGTCTATTTACTAACACCTACAGGTTTTGATGTAACGACAAGTGTGATTCCAACAAGTGGTGCCAGAGCCAAAGGTCTTGAGTTCGAAACACCCCCTGCTCACGCTAGGGGGGGATATTGTTGGGCATTGGATAATCCGGTGCTCCCTATGTATTTCATGACATGTTCTTAACCGCCTTTCGGTGACCCATTAACTCTAGTGATGCATCCATTTACTAACATCTATGGGTTTTGATGTGATCTGATTTAGAATATTAGATTGTTGTGCTAAGATCCTCCTTAGATTAGAAACAAATTGCTTTCATTGTGCTTAAGGATTCATGAATTTTTGCAAGTGAAAAATGAGTTTTTATGTTAATTTATGAGAAATTAACATAAATAAGAGATTGAACAGTAGTATAAACATGTACAGAACATCATCAAAAACACATTACAACATGAACATGATAAAGGAGTTCACCCCTCCTAGGCTATGTCTCCTTGGTCTAGCTTCCAATGGCTTGGGCCTCTCTATTATGCTCAAACGTGTAAAAATGTGTGTTTACAATGCTCAAATTCTTTTGAAACCTGCTCCAATGAGTTCAGAATGTCCAAAAATGGCTATCTAGCCTCTTTTTGCATCCAATTTGGTGGAAAATTGAAGAAGTTATGACCTCTCCTAGTTTTCCCACTATTCACTCCACAAATTGCTCCACATCCGACATGATCTTACAAATTAGCTCCAAAAAGTGCTAACTGAGACCATGCAGTGGTCCATAATCTGTCGACACCAACAATCCCATCGCAAATCGCAATCGCTGAGAACCGGCGAGCTTATGGTTTGTGAATGCGGCGAGGCGATGTGCAATTGCGATATGGTAGACCCGATGGAAATATTAACCAGAACTCATAAATTTATCGCATTCGGGATCCTTTCGCAATCCGTAATCAGCGGAGTACCGATGGTCTTATATATGCGGGACTCTATTTTCTGTGGTGTGCGATTATTGCATCACAACCCTTCCCTACTCGGGGGTCGATCGTTACATCGCAACTGTCGAGGCCGATTCTTTAATGCCTTTCCACTTGCCCTGTTGAGATGTGTGATTGTGATTATCACATTGCACCCTGGCTTGTTCCGAGATCGATTTTTAACACAAACCCACCTGCAACATGCGATTTGCGAAAATGCGGGGCCAATGGTGTTGAAATGTGGCAACAAGAATAATCCAATTTTAATTTGTCCTTGAATTAAAATTCGAATCTAGTCTCACCAGCTTCTTGGAAAATAATTAATTAATTCATCTTAAGTTAATTAGTTGGAGAAATCGAAGCTAGAAGTCTTAGTGAAGGTGCAACAATTATCCCTTTGATTGAGGAGATTATCCCTTAATTAAGGAGATAAGGATGAGTTGTAATTAGTTAGCTCAGTTAACTGAGTTAAGTCCAGATAAATTAGTTCCAAACAATTTGAGGAACTAATTGTGAGTTAAGTCAGTTAATGCATGCATGCAACTAGTGTACTCCAGATAACTAAAGATTCTCTCATAAATAACTCATGCATGTCAGTTCAAACAAAGACCCAATGTAGAAATTTCACCTATAGATCAAACTGGTAATGCAATGTATTAAAGCAAAACACATGATCTACTTCTACAAAACATTAAGTGGAAGCAAAATAGATTTCATGAGCAACATCAACCATAAACACATATAATTGCTCAAGAGAAATAATCACACATAACACAGATAAATCATTGGGGAAAGCACCGGCAGAAAACCCCCAAAACTGTATTATCAATCAAGTGGAAATCCTCTTCTGTTTACAAAAAATATCAGCTCAAGAGCTATCCTGTACTTCCTGCAATCAAAAGATGATGATGATAGAATCACTATGCCTCAATATGTAGGCAACCATCCATCAATCTCCTATTTCCTTGTGCAATTTTGATTGGGGTCCAATTCATAACATATGAGCATTGGCCCCAAATCATACCTGCTATCAACCATAGGTCCAACTACGCAATCCTTGAGGACACTAGTTCCTCATGCATGCAAGGAAGATTCCATGGGAAGATCCAAGCATCTGATAGTACACTATCCCTCATCTGATCTCAACTGGGTCTCTGACAAAACTGACATGCACAGTTATCCATGAGTGAATCCTCAGTTATCTAAAATAGTAGTTGTGACATGCATGCAAGCATTAACAAACTATATTTTATTATTTTAACAACTTGTTAAAATAATCTAACTGGACTTGACTAGTAAGAACTAAGTCAACAGATTCTCTCATTATAGAACTCGTACTTATTCCCTCAATTAGTGGAGGAAATTAAGGATAAATTCCTCAATCAGTGGGACAACTCATATGCATGCTCACAAAGACTTCAAATTTGAATTTCCTTAACTAATTAACTCAACTGAATTAATTAACTAATATTTTTAACTGTTGTTAAGACCAAGATTAATTTCACTTCCTATAGATAGACTAAGGACTACTATAAATAGGAAGGGACCCTTAAATGTTATTTTTAGAACTTTTTATTTTTAGCAGTTTCACCTCTCACCCAAGGTGGCCAATGACCTCACTGGCCAAACTGCTATTTTTAGACATGCTATTTTTAGCACATTCTAAATTTAGCATTTCTTGTTGCCCACTTTTCAACACTCCCTCTCAACAAGAAAGGGATTATCAACAACCCCGATCCTGTCTCTGTGGAACTCAAACTTCCCTTTTGACAATTCCTTTGTTAAAATATCTGCATCCTGCTCCTCGGTCGAAATGTAGTGCAACATCATGATCCTCTTGACCACACAATCCCGTAAATGATGATAGCGGATATCTATATGCTTGGACCTGTCATGAAACACTCGATTCTCAGAGAGTTTAATGCAACTCTGACTATCACAATATATCACTGTAGGATCCATCATCTGACCAAACAATCCCACTAGAATCTTCCGCATCCAGATGGCCTCACATGCCGCCTGACTAGCTACCATGTACTCTGCCTCCACTATGCTAAGTGCAATTGATCTCTGTTTTTGGCTATACCAAGAAACTGCAGCTGACCCAAGGTTGAAGATCCCTTCAGAAGTGCTCTTCTTGTCCGATGGACTACCTACCAATCTACATTTGTGAAGCCTTGGAGCTTCACTCCCTCTGTCTACTTGTACCATAATCCATACTGTGTAGTGCCTCTGAGATATCTTAGCACATTCTTTGTTGCCTTCCAAAATAACTTGGTTGGTTGAACCATAGCTTGACTCAGCTGGTTCACTGCAAAGCACAAATCCGGTCATGTGTTCACCAGATACATGAGTGAACCCACAAGTTGCCTATAAACTGTAGCAGCTACTACCTCACCTAAAGTAGCATCCTCCTTCCTCCAGTTACCTGCTATAGGAGTCTCTATGGGCTTGCACATCTCCATGTGGAAGCACCTCAATATCTCATTGGCATACTTGCCTTGAGACACAAATGCTTCCCCATCTCTCTGCCACACCTCCATGCCTAGAAAGTAGTGCATGAGTCCCATGTACTCCATCTCAAACTCTCTTGCAAGATCCGCCTTGCAAGATGATCAACTGATCATCACCCACCAAAATTAGATCATCAACATAAAGTACAATAATCAATAGCTTACCATCTACAATGATGTGGTAGAGATTCGCATCCGCTTTACTCTTGGTGAAGCCCAACTCGGTGAAATAGTTGTCGATCCTGGTATACCAAGCACGAGGTGCTTGCTTCAGCCCATACAATGCTCACTTGAGCCGACACACATGTCACTCATGATCAAAGGTCTCAAATCCCTCTAGCTGCTCTATGTATATTGCTTCCCCAATCTCCCCATTAGGGAATGTTGTCTTCACATCCATCTGATGGATCTGCCAACCCATCTATGCTGATAGTGCTAGAATTGATCTAATCGATGAGTACCTTGCAACAGGAGCAAAGCTCTCATCATAGTCAATCCCCTCAACCTATGAGAAACCACAGGCAACAAACCTTGTCTTGTGTTTCTTAATACTACCATCAGCTGCCTGCTTTACCTTGTAAAGCCATCAAGAAGTAACCATTGACTTGTCCCCCAGTCTAGGAACAACATCCCATACACTGTTTCGCATGATAGAATCATATTCCTCTACCATCTTATCCACCCAAACTGGCTGTTGTACTGCCTCCTCAAAAGAAGAAAGCTCGGTCACTACACACTCCCCAACCAGGGCCATGTAGCCAATGTATCTATCAGGAGATCTCCTTTGTCTACACTGAGAGGATGGCTACCCCACATTCTCTCTCGCATCATGCATCAATCTGTCAGCTTCCCGTGAGCGTTTCCGCCCCTCTTTGGAAGACCTCCAGTAGTGGTGATCTCCATAGCTGGAATCTCTGCATGCGGCTGCTCCGCATCATCAGGAGGCTCCTCCTCCTTAGGAACTAATAGTTCCTCATCATCACCATGCAACTTGAGCTCCCTTTCAAGTGATGCTCGCATGGCTCGCTACTCATCGAACTTCAGATCCCTGCACACTATGGTCCTCTGACTAGCAGGCAGAAACACACGATAGTTGTGAGGTGTATCAGTGTACCCCACAAGTATTCCCAACTCAGCTGTTGGTTCTAGCTTCTTCCGAGCATATTTGGTCACATGACAGAAGACTAGTGATCCAAAGATGCAGAAGTGACTCACATCTGGTTTCCTCCCCGAAAAAGCCTCCATAGGTGTCTTCATCCCCAAAATACGATGAGGACTTATGTTCTAAAGATATACCGATATATTGCATGCCTCAGCCCACAGATGAAGTGGTAGGCCTTGGTCATGCAACATTGATCGAGCTGTGCCCACAATAGATTTGTTCTTCCTTTCAGCCACCCCATTCTGTTGTGGGTTATGAGGTGTCGTGAGTTCCCGTTTAATTCCTTCTGAAGCACAGAAGCCCTTAAATTGCTGGGAAATATACTCTCCACCGTTATCACTTTGCAAGGCCTTTATTTTCATCCCTGATTCTTTCTCTGGAAAAGCTTTGAACTCGCAAAACTTCAAGAAGGTTTGATCCTTCTTTTGCATGAAGTAGATCCAACATCTACAAGAAAAATCATCAAAAAAAATAACATAATACCTTTGCTTTCCGATGGAGGCTATATAGAAGGGCTTGCATACATCTGAATGAACTCACTCCAGAAATGCTCCTACTCTACCATCCCGATCATGAAAAGAATATTTTGCATACTTACCAAAAGTGCAACCTTTGCATGTGCTCACTTGCTCCAACTTGCACTTGGGTAATCCAGTAGAAATTTGTTGCATGATCTTTAAGGCCCCATGATGCAAGTGGCCCAGTCTCCTATGCCATAACTCACCAATATCTTGGCCATGCATCACCTCTGCTTTGGAACTCAAAGCAGCATAGTATTCTACCTATAACTTATAGAGATTCTTAACTGGAATCCCTATATGTTTGGTCTGTCCAGTGCCGATATGCCTTAGGAAAACCTTTCCCAAACTAAAGACTACATCGTAGCCTTTATCCTCAAGCATAGCAATAGACGCAATATTCTTTTTTAGCCCTGGTACATACATAACATTAGAAAGAGAGATGGGAGAACCATGTTCCCTCTAAAACACAACCGTACCTTCACCTGAGACATGGTACTTTCCGTCATCGCCCATCTCGATCCGTATCTAGAGATCCTTCTCCTCCAAAGTACTGAAAATAGTCCTGTCACTTGACATGTGGAATGAAGCTCCACTGTCCAAGTACCAAACACATCCCATGCTGGATGAAACCATGCATGTAATAAGTGAGAAATCCATCTCAAATTGTGAAGCTAGAGCATCACCATCAGATTCCTTGGAGGAACCTTTCTTGGACTTCTTCCTCTTTGGGCAACTAGTAGCATAGTGACCCAACTCATGACAATGAAAGCATCTCACCTTCGACTTGTCAAACTTCTTCCCTCCTTGAGAAGACTTGGATTGGGATGCCTTCCCTTTCCATTTCTTAGCTTTAGATGCTAAAGCCAAGTTCTCTTCATCATCATTCTTTGATGAAGAAGCTCCATCTCTGGTGTTCTGTTTGATCTCCTCCTGCATCAAATCCGACCACAGTCATTCCCAATCTGGCAGTTTTTCCCTTCCATTCACTGAGTCCTAGTAGCTATGCCAGCTCTTAGGAAGGCCAAGGAGTGCTAGACTCACCATATCATCATAAGCGGTAGGGATCCCTACGCTTGCAAGCTCATCTCTGCAGTTGGTGAGCTTGTTCAGGAATGTAGTGATCGTATCACCCTTCTCACACTTGATCTTCCGAAGCTTGTCCTTCAATGCCAGTTTCCTCTGATCATTGCTATTCTGATATAAATCTTTCAATGTTTTCCACATTGCAAACGGTGTCTCCTTCCCATGGAGGCTCGAAACTATGTGATCTCGAACTCCCTCTAGGATGATTCTCCTAGCTCTAGCCACGTTCTTCTTCCAGTCTACAGCTTGAGTAGCATCAGTAGGCTTGGGGACATCTTGATCAATGAAGTCCTTAATGCCATTATCTTCCAATATTGCCTCTATGTGATCCTTCAAAGCTATGTAGTTTGAGCTGCCATCAAGGGCATACTCAAGCCTCAACCTAGTGAAGGCCATCTGGATGAAATCTGAACTGTGATGAGAACTAGATATCTATATCTCGAGTAATAAACTTCAACTTTCTTTCTCTTGCTTGTATATTGTTCCTTGCTTGATTAACTGTGCTCTGATACCATGTAGAAATTTCACCTGTAGATCAAACTAGTAATGTAATGTACTAAAGCAAAACACATGATCTACTTCTAGAAAACATTAAGCGGAAGCAAAATCAATTTCATGAGCAACATCAACCATAAACACATATAACTAATCAAGAGAAATAATCACACATAACACAGATATATCACTGGGGAAAGCACCAACATAAAACCCCCAACACTATACTATCAATCAAGTGGAAATCCTCTTATGTTTACAAAAAATATTAGCTCAAGAGCTATCTTGTACTTCCTGCAATCAAAAGATGATGATGATAGACTCACTATGCCTCAATCTGTAGGCAACCATCCATCAATCCCCTATTTCCTTGCGCAATTTTGGTTGGGGTCCAATTCATAACATATGAGCATTGGGCCCAAATCATACCTACTGTTAACCATAGGTCCAACTACGCAATCCTTGAGGACACTAGTTCCTCATGCATTCAAGGAATATTCCATGGGAAGATCCAACCGTCTGATAGTACACTGCCCCTCATCTGATCTCAACTGGGTCTCTGACAGAACTAACATGCAATAGTTATCCATGAGTGAATCCTCAGTTATCTAAAATAATAGTTGTCACATGCATGCAAGCATTAACATAATATATTTTATTATTTTAACAACTTGTTAAAATAATCTATCTAGACTTGATTAGTAAGATCTAAGTCAATTGATTCTCTCATTATAGAACTCATACTTATTCCCTCAACCAGTGGAGGAAATTAAGGATAAATTCCTCAATCAGTGGGACAACTCATGTGCATGCTCACAAAGACTTCAAATTCGAATTTCCTTAACTAATTAACTCAATTGAATTAATTAATTAATATTTCCAACTGTTGTTAAGACCAAGATTGATTTTACTTCCTATAGATAGACTAGGGACTACTATAAATAGGAAGGGACCCAGAAATGCATTTTTAGAACTTTCTATTTTTAGCAATTTCACCTCTCACCCAAGGTGGCCAATGACCTCACTAGCCAAACCTCTATTTTTAGACATTCTATTTTTAGCACATTCTAAATTTAGCATTTCTTGTTGACCACTTTTCAACACCCAGTTGAGATTAAAGACAGGGACAATGTACTATCAGTTGCAAGATTTTTTTTATAAGAAAATATCTTGCATGCAAAAGGAATTCATTCCTTGAGATTCGCGCAGTTCTACACTGTGTGAGATTAGTGTCACACGAGGTTATAGCAGGAACACCTGGGGAAAACTGCGCAAGGAAATAGGAGGCTTGGAAAGCAGAGGAAAAGGCATATGAGCTGTCTATTCTGTCTATGAGCAGCAGTGAGTGATAGTACTGAGAGTTGGATAGCTATGAGAGCTAAAGTTGTGTGTAATCCTGAGATATTTCCACTTGTATGATAATACAAATAGCGAGGTTTTTAGCTGAGGCTTTCCCCAGAGTATTCTTCTGCGTTTCATGTGTATTGATTCTTCTTCTCTGTTATATGTGTTATGTTTGATCTTGCTCAATTCGATTAAGCTTCCGCAAGTTTGATTGTAGAAGTAGATTAAGTATTTTGCTTTAGTTACATTGCATAATCAGGTTAATCTAAAGTGATAATTTATACAAATGGAGGCCTACCACTTGGTGCTTCTCCATTCGCTGAAGAGCCTTGCCACATCATCTTTTCCTGGCATCTGTCCAAGTCAAACTTGAACTTTGACTTGCTCTAACTTCTTCATACGAGCTCGGATTCAAGTGTCGTTCGCACCGTTGGAATTAAGATGACGAGCTCTTCGATCTGAAGCTAAGTTTATAGAGATTTTGACACTTTGAGTTTTGAGCCTAATTTTGAGCACCTAGTCACTCCTCCCAACTAGAAGACTTTTCGACCCTAAAAGGATCACTTTCAATTGTCCATCAGGTGAGGGTACAGTTCCCTCACCTTTCTAATCTCGTTCCATTTATCACATAGTTGGAACTTGTGATCTACATGATGCTTATCGTGCCTTGTTGTGTACTTGCCTTTGCCCTTTTCAATTTGTTATTGCATTGTTTCATGTACCATATGGAGTCGTTCAATCAAATCTTTGGCTTTGTCCATGTTACTATCAGTAGCAATATTCTTCTTACCAAGATGATACAATACATTATGATGCAAATGGTAAACAAATTCCTCCACTTGATTCCTTTGACTCAAGCTTGAATATATATCTTCAAAGTATGTATTCTTCTGAACATAACTTTCATGTAAAACAAAATGATGCTTGAGGAAACTAGTTATACAAACTATAGGCCTAGAAAGTACATCAACAAACTTGTCGCTTATACATTTCTTATACCTTTTGACCGAGTGGAATAGTAGAAGAAATCCCATCCAATGGAAGTGCCTTTTTCGTTGCAACTTAAACACTTCACCATTGAAAATTTATGAATGAAAAGAAATGGACTTACCACTTTACATAAAGACTACGCCCATGGCATAGTTGCATACATCAACCTGAAACTTAATGACTTTTTCAAGTTTAGAAGAGTAAGTATAAAGGTTGAACTGGTCTTTTGTTTTAAAGCATCAAATGCCTCTCGTTGTTTGCCTCCCCACTGGAATACCTTTTGCACAACTGCCAAAAAATGCAAATGACCTACAATAGAAGAAAAAATAACAAAATCTTTCCTCCAACATTGGGTTGGTCCCAAAAAACCTCTTATCCAAGTGACTATCTTGAACTTGCCTACATAAATTGTGAATAGAGCAAAGGTGTTTGCGGCTTCACGAGGATGTATAATTCTTTCACCTGTGTCAGCAGGTATGGAGTCAATACCACCATAGACTGTTATGGCCAAGTGGACTATTGGAACAAAGCCCAGAGTGACAGATAGGCAGCTTCCACAGATCCCACTCGCTGGAATTATAGTATCGCGCTTAGAAGAACCAATTTCACGGCTCAAGTACATCAAAGAAGTTTTATCCAACATATACTTTGACATCTTCAAAAACAAATGTTCTTGACATATGACATAAAGTATTTTTTTCTCACAAATGACATGTTCATAATGAAATTTTCTGAAAATGAAAATGTCATCCAAGTAGACTATCATGTCTAGAAATGGCTTCAATACGTCTTGCTTCATATGCAGGAAAGTCGTAGGAGCATGGCAAAGACCGAAAAGCATGATAAGCCATACAAACAAACCTTGCTTGGTTTTGAATGTCGTCTTCCATATATCTCCTTCAACAACTCTAATTTGATGAAAACCACTTCTTGAATCCCACTCAATGAAATTCTTACCATTCTTCTTGGGCATCAAAACAAGAGGTGCACCACTTGGTAAAGGAGAAGGTCAAATGATCCTTTTATTCAACAATCCCTGGATTTGACTCTTAATTTCTGCGCTTTCCATTACTCACATCTTGTACATGCCAATGTTAGGAAGAAGACACTTTTGTTGCAATTGTATTTCATGTTGGATTCTCCTCTTGGGAGGTAACTCCTTTGGTTCCTAAAACATATCATCATATTGGTTAACTACATCAACCAATTCAGATTTCAAATTTGAATCACAACCTTTAAAAGGTTCATTATCAACATCATTCTCAGGTTTGATCATGAGAAGCACAAAATTCTTGCTTGAATTCACTAGTCTTTTCATTTGCCCTACATTAACAAGCGAAAGATTTATTTTCTTGCTATGATCTCTCACAATATATTCTACTCCAACTTTGAATAAATGATATTTGTTTTCATGTCTATGGAAGATAGATTTTATGTCATAAAGGTACATGCTGCCCAAAACTATGCCACATATATCTAACGACACAACGTCAAGCTCCACTTCATCTATCAAATTTGCAGTAATGGCAAATTTCAGTTTACACTTTCTCATAGCTTGCAAGTGTGCATTGTCACACACCCATCCAAGTGGATATGATTTATGATGTGGAACGGTTTCCAAATTTAAACTTTTGACAATGTTTTCAGAGATAAGATTGGCTTGAGAGCACTATCAAACAACATATCAATCTTGTTGTGTTTTGATATCACCCTTATGTGAAAAAAGTTCTATTCTCCTCTTTTCGTTTGGAGTTTCATTTTGTGAGTTTGAAGAACTAGTGCTAGCAATGGATTCTTTTCCTTTTAACCCCATGGTTGTGATTTTAGTTTCATCACCCAAATCAGATCCCAAATCCTCTTGAATGATGGAAGTTGTCTTTTCTTTTCCTTTCTTGTTGAATTTACTTGGTTTTATTTCGAGATGAAGCTTCCAACAGTGAGCTTCATTATGACCCTCCCTGGAACAATGTTTAACTATTGTTTTCTCTCCTTCCTTTTTAATGGATGCTTTTTCTTTCCCTTGAAACCCTTTTATTTTTCTTTACCCTTAAATGGTTTTTTACTACCTTCTTCTGTGGTGTTTTTCCCTCTTGCCTCAAGATGAGTGTCTTTCACACACACATCATCTAGATTATTGGGATTAAACATTAAGATAGTATGCCTAAGGTAACTGTGTAAACCCCCTATGTACTTTAGTAATGTGTTATGTGATTGCAAATCTACACCTAACATCAAAGGTCTTTTTCTGAATTCTTGGGTGTAACCTTGCACATTTTGACCTTTAGGTTGTCAAAAGTTCTGCCAATTCATGATGCCTTTCTGCATATAAGCTAGAGGGTAGAATTGTATTTTGATTGCATCAATGAAATCATTCCAATAAATTGAGATCTTATTGTGTTTTTTTAATCTCCTATTGGGTCTTTTATTTCCACCATACTAGTGTTGCACCCTCCATTCTCAAGGAAGCTAACTGAATCTTTATGTCATCCTCTTGAAGGTCTTGAATCCTACAACAGGCCTCCAACTGACAAATCCAATTATCAAGCTTCTTTGCATTCACTCAACCATTATACATGAGCAACTCAAAATTAACATCAAGTTTTAAAAAAGGTGATTTACCAATTCATTTTGAAGTATGATGATGAGTATGAGTAAGGGTTGTGTTAGTGGAAGAGGGTGATGATGCTTGTGAAGACGAAGATGAATAAGATGGTTGGGAGGGTGGAGGTTTGTCTCCATTTCCATTACCTCCTCCTAAAGAGCCTTCTCCTTTGGTAGGTTTGTAACTTTCCCCTTGCAACCTGGTATTCCTCTCTTCATAGAGGACCTTCACCATCTCTGTCATATCAAATAAAGCCTTTCTAAAGGTCTTCTCATCTTATGTCATGTTTGTAGGTTCTCCTTCATGAGACATGATCTCTGGAGTCTCAACTGCAACTCGAGGCTGAACTGGTGTTGGATATTGTGGCAACTTTGCTTTCCTTCCCCTTGACCCAACTTCAAGGCTTCCAACCATCATTTCTTTTCCTCTTTTGAGTTTTAACCTTGTAAGCATGACATAAACTTGCAAACAATTAAATCCTTCTTTCACAAAGCAAATCTAGTGCTCTGATACCAAAATGATATGATTTAGAATATCATATTGTTGTGCTAAGATCCTCCTCATATTAGAAACAAAATGCTTTCATTGTGCTTAAGGATTCATGAATTTTTTGCAAGTGAAAAATGAGTTTTGTTTGTTTGTTTTTTTTTTTAATGAGCAATTAACATAAATAAGAGACGGAACAACAACATAAACATGTACAGAACATCATCCAAAACACATTACAATGGGAACTTGATAAAGAAGTTCACCTTGGTCCAGCTTCCAATGGCTTGGGCCTCTCTATTATGCTCAAAAGCGTAAAAATATGTGTTTACAATGCTCACATGCTTCTGAAACCTACTCCAATGAGTCTAGAATGTCCAAAAATGGCTATCTAGCCTCTTTTTGCATCCAATTTGGTGGAAAATTGAAGAAGTTATGACCTCTCATAGTTTTCCCATTATTCACTCCACAAATTGCTCCACATCCGGCACGATCCTACAAATTAGGTCCAAAAAGTGCTAACTGAGTGAAATTTCATCGCGCGACAATCCATAATCCGTCGACACTGACTGTCCCATCATAAATCCCAATCGGCAAGAACCAGTGGGCTTATGGTTTCTGAACGGGACGCGGTGATGTGCAATTGCAATATGGCGGATCCAACAAAACTATTAATCAGAACTCATAAATTTATGGCATTCGGGATCCTTTCACAATTCACAATTGGCAGAGTACTAACAGTCTTATATATGCGGGATTTTGTCTTATTTGGTGTGCTATTGCGATTTGCGATTGTTATTATCACATCACAACCCTTCCCTGCTCGGGGGCTTATTGTAGCATTACAACTGCCGAGGCTGATTCTTTAATGCCATTCCACCTGCCCTGTTGCAATGTGTGATTGCGATTATCACATCTCACCCTGGCTTGTTCCGAGGTTGATTTTTAACATTGAACCACCTGCGACATGCGATTTGCGAAATGCAGGGGCCAATAGCGGCCTGCCACTTGACTCTTCCCCATTCGCTGAAGAGCCCTACCACATCATCTTTCGCTGTCGTCTGTCGAAGTCAAACCTGAACTTTGACTTGCTCGGATTCGAGTGTCGTTTGCACAATTAGAATCAGGATGACGAGCTCTTCAATATGAAGCTAAGTTTATAGAGATTTTGACACTTTGAGTTTTGAGCCTAATTTTGAGCATGTGATCATGGTGTAACAACAATCATGATTCCAACTATTTTGCAACGGAGAAAGCAAAGTGGTTAACAAAATGGATTAATCCTTTGCATCGTTGTGCCTATCAATTTCTCTCAACCTTCTATTCCACATTCAATCTACTACTATTTCGAAACAAATTTAGACCAAATTAGATTTCAAGAAGCAGGATGTGCTTTGAGGTCATCAATTGGAAAATGAGTTCATTGCTTTAAACTTGAGTAACTTCTACTCTATTCAAAACTTATTCACAAAATCAAAACATTATTGGTGTAGCTAAAGCTACATGGTATAGAAGAAAAGGAAGAGCAAATAGTTATTTTTATTCTATTAAAATTAGATCTTGAATACTTAGTGTTTGTCTCTACTTTTCACGCTACAAAACTAGCAATGGGAGTTGCTTAGACCATGCTTCTTCGGTATGCTTTTGTTGAGTCACTTTCATGTGATCAAGATAAACGTTTTCTAATGGATGCCCTTAAACACACATGCACTTACAACAAATGAGAAGCATGGTAGCAAATCGAGACAAAAGTCCAAAGGTAAGAAAGACTGGGATCCCCAAAAAAAAAAAAAAAAATCATAAATCTACTAAGGAGACCACCAACCTAAAGCTATGGAATCAAACAAGGAGAAGATGAAGGATAGTTGTTGTAATTAAATCAAATAAAATTATATAATAATTATTGCAATCTCTCAGGTAGAAATACCTACATGAAGGGTTAGACCAAATATTAAGTGGAGTGGACATCTGAGGAGAGAACTATTGTAGCTTGTATTTGACATTTTTGGAAATCAAAGGACACAGTTTACAACTATTATTTAGGAATTCATGTGCAGTAAGTTTGTGACGTTGTTTTTCCTCTGTTATTACTTTATATGAATTATATTTATCTTCTCTTTCCATTCATCAACTCTTCAATAGTTTTCCTTACAGATTATAAACATAATTCTTTTCACTAGGCTCTATTTTGATGGAAAATTATTATGTGTTACTTTCACTCTTGCTTAATGAATTCATGTTTCATGCTCGTTAAGACATTTATGCTTCTTCTAAACACCATGCTACATCGACAAAATCTAAAATCCATCACAAAAATATTGTTACCTTGCTCCTTCATGTCTTTGTTGTTGTAATCCTTTGACCCTCTAACCTAGCTACCTGGTTTTTCTCCATTATGCAGCAAGAAAACCCTAAATTTTTGAAAACCTACCTGAGCATAGCTATCTAGCCTAAAATCCTTTACATCTCAGTCATCTGTTGGCTGTGATTTCATGGAGAGAGCCCTCTCTGGTTGGTAGGGCTAGCTACCAAACTAAAAGCTTAGTCTGTGGTTACCTCTGTCGATTCCTCTCAACCTGGGACATTGTGGGGGATAACATTTTGGGGTCGTTTCCAAGGAAACAAATGTTATATCATTCTTGGGAATTAGTTCTATTAGTGCTTTCAAGACTAGTTCTGTGGGTGACAGATTCCAGTATCCAAAAAGATTGATTTAAGAAATCACATCAGTTCAAGGTGTAAAAACTCTGGCTCCTAAAAGATAAATGAGGTCAAATCATGACCAAAATCCACCTACTATTGTTGATGATCTAGAGAAGTTTCTTAAGAAACTCAAAACTCCTATTCCTGAAAGTGAACCTAGAAAATTGGTAAAAACTACATCTCTACTTGATCAATTATTGACTGTTGAAAATATTTATTTTGATATTCAGTTTGAGCAATCTATGTTTTGATCTAAATATGAATCTTCCCTTTCGGATGTGGTTTTTGACCCTATTAGGTTTGATTCCTACCTCCCTTCTATTAAATCTCTCTTTTCCAAAACTGATAATGAGTTGTGGTTAAATTTTGATAAACTTCAAAGCCTAGTTGACCAACTTCAAATCACAACCGAGAAAGCTTACATTCAATATCATCTTGAAATCTTGGTTACTGCTTCATCCTCTACTTCATGTCCAAACACATAAGATACATCATCTGCCATTGTTGGTTTACCACTATCTCTGCTAGTGTCATCATCTCCATCAACACAACCTATTGCAATACTTACACAACCCATTGTAGTACATCTACTACCTCCTCCACTAGTCATGGCATGGTTTGCTCCTTTACAATTACCTGGTAAACTTGCTGCCCTACCTCAGAGCTATGGTAAAATACTCCCTCTTTTTGATGGAACATCAGAGATCATAACACAACAACATGTTGACAAACTAATAGATTTTATTGACCTTGAAGAGGTTGATGAGGAGGATGCAAAGATGAGAATCATAGCCCAGAAGTTTTCTGGAGATGTGAAGAAATGGTTTTTCAGTTTTGCAGCCAATTCCATTAATAGTTCTCAGCGGTTGATAGAGTTACTCTTAGCCCGGTCGCAGGAGAAGAAAAATCCATTACATATTTTGGCTGAGGACAGTGCTATGAAAAGAAACCCAAATGAGATAGTGCAGGAGTTTACAACAAGGTTCAATCTGGTTTATAATTCCATTCCTAATGATATCAAACTTCCCCCTGGTTTAGCCCTCCTCCACTATCCCGATGCCTTCGATCCATACATGGCATATCAGCTTAGGGAGAGAGATCTTGCAACTATCGAAGAAATGCAATGCAATGTTGTAAGTGTGGAAGACAATTCTTATAAAAAATTCAAAAATCAAATCAGAGAAACCCGAGAAGAAAGTCGCTATTAAGGAGGAGTCATATTCTTCCTTTGAGGTAAAGATTGACACTCTGATTAAAACAACGGAAAGAATTATGGAAAAAATGACTATTGCTGATAGATAAGTGGAGCCTGACTATTGCTAATAGACAAGTGGAGCCTTTGATAAGGAATCCAAACTATAAGGGCCAACAATAATCACAATTTCGAAATAAGCAGAAAGAAAAGAAAAATCAAGATCCTTAGGGACATATCAAAACACCATTTCAACAAAACTACACACAAGTCCCAAAAGATGATGAAGAAGAAATTGCTGAGGCTAATAATTTCTTTGAGGAAGTTGAATCACTTACCTTTGTAACTAAGGAATATTAGTTTTCTCAGGAATCAATAACATCAAGTGATCAACAACTTGTCCTTGCCAATGATGATTCACGGGTAATGCAGACAGAGAGTATCAAAGGGGATATCAGAATGCCCTCAATCATTTTAAGAAACAATACAACTTGAGGAGCATAAATTTCCCTATATCATTACATCAGAAAAGGCAGAATGTTCAAAAGGATACACTGGAGAAGGAAGCATCTCTTGTAGATCAAAATAAAGAAAACGAAATTGTCATTATGAGTCAGGATAAATAAAATGAAGCTTTTACCAACAATGTGAGGAAGGACAAGGAGATTCAAACTGAAAGTCAGAAAAAGGAATATCAAGCCAAAGGATGGCCTTAAAGGAAGGCCACTGCAGCAAAAGAGGTAGACAACCAATCTAATCTGTTTAGCTTAGAGAATGAAATTTCCAAATTGAAGGTTTCAATTCATCTAACTGAACTAGTCAAAAATGAAAAGTACAAATTCCAGATTACTAAGATGTTGAAAGTAGATCAAATGTCAGACACTGTAAATATTGCCGATGATGAGCCTGCAATTTTATTTGGTCCAGCTATAGAGGGAAGTCTTGAGGATAATGAAGTTCCCCTTTTCTATCTTAGTTTGAAACTCCATGATTTTATACTCCATAATGCCATGTTAGATTCTGGTGCCTCACATAACCTAATGCCAAAAGCTATTATGGAAAAACTAGGACTAGATATTACTTGACCTTACCATGACTTGTATTCTTTTGATTCGGGAAGAGGCAAATGCCTTGGCCTTATCAAAGATCTAGTAGTGTCCCTCGACCAAATCCCAGCCAAATATGTATTGATGGGTGTAGTAGTCACTGATATACCTCCACGGTTTGGCATGTTGCTTTCACAGTCTTCGGGGGTAAAGATGAAAGGAACCTTGCAACTTGATTTTTCATATGCTACTATACCGGTATTTGGGCAGCTTAGAAAACTATACCAGGAGAAGAAGATGAAATTCCTGATTAGTGTGAAGCAGGTAAGTTCCCTCTGCGGACAGAGGCAACCCCTCTAGCCCAAGAGTGGGTCTAGTCACAACAAGAACAATATCAGAACAAATTCCCTGAGATAGTTAATGTCATGAAGGCCTACCTTCAAATCCTCGTTTAATGAAGTTCTCATTGTGTTGCTCCAGCTCTTGTTCTAATCACTTTTGTACCTAAAACAACATACATAGAACAACAACAAACATAATAGAATACAACAAAAATGATCTACTTAAAGGGTCAAGGAAATAAACCGTTGATTTGTATTAATATGAACTGAAGTAAAACTTACAACCATGCCTTGATGTTGTAGGTCTCCTTGAAGGGTCCAATCAACATGTCTCTGCAAGAATTCACTCATGAATTGTCTCCCAAGAGGATGAATAACTCTCTCTCCTACCCAAAAGGCAAAATTATGATGCTAGAACACTCATAAAATCAAGCCAAATACACACAAAACTATCCTAGACTAAGTTACATTAGAAGCTAGTTCCAAACTCTACTCAAACTCTCTCACTCCAACCCTCTGACTCTCTAGCTCTCCACTTAGCAGATCTCAGCTATGAAGGAGGTATTTATAGGAGGAGGAGCCTCCATAAGGGATGGGAGAAAGAGCTTATCTCCTTTGGGAGGTTGCACAAAGGGTGAAACAACCATCCCAAAGGAGAGAGTCGAGCTCATGTGATCTAACAACCAAACCTAGGATTGCCCATGAAACTGTTACACTCTGAAGCTTTGACAATTTTTTAAAAAACTCGCCAAAAGTAGCTTGTCGTGAGTGAAACACAGGGACAAGGCGATGATTTTGCTAGGCTTAGTTCAATCTTGTCCATCTTCGTGGGTGGAATAACTAATGACCCGCAATGACCCAAAAACATAGGTTAAAAAGGATCTGCTCCAGGAGTAATGAACTGAGGTATTATTCCTGATATGACAAGGAAGACACTGACACATATTTTGCAACATGACACAAAGAAGATGTCAATAACATGGACTGACGTTGTTTGGGATCAGGGAATGCGTGGTCGGTGACAAAATACTGTGTAACAGATTTCCCCTAAAGCATGAAGGTTGAGAGAGTGGGAGGGGTGAAATGCTTTACGAATCCATAACTGAAACAAAAACGCCATCGCGAAGAACCTGCAAACGTAAGTACAATTGATTTCTTTGATACATAAGTACATAGTGAAAGGAAATACGTGTGCATAAGGCATGGGCACAACCATCCAGAAGATAAACATAAATGATTTGTGATATGGACGCAACCATCCAATCAAAAGGACCATATAAAAGACTTAGGTATGGCCACAACCATCCAATCAAAAGAGTCATGTATACAATCATGAACCAATCCGCACAACTTGGACTTGTGTAATCTGAGTTGAGGGTCTTGAATCCCAACCCAATAAAGGTACAAATTCTAATATGTGAATAGTTGTGCTGAATTCGAGCATACTAGAAAATCGCTTGATTACCGATCAATGATGTAAATCGTTAACAAGCGCGAGAGAGACCACCAGTAATGTCAATGGTTCTCAAGGTACTGCTAGTACAATCCAAGAATTGTGAAGAATGATCTGAAGTCGAACACCCGTGAAATCACCCAATCGAAGGCCAATAATGAAAGCTTGTTGTCGATTGCGAAGAACTTGCCATTAAGGCATGCAAGCTCCAAGGTACCAGAAAGGAGTCTTTAGATCAACTTCCCGGATAATGAGCTGAAGTCGACAGGAAGCGATCGGTCAAAGGAGGGCCATAATGGTTCCCACATCATTGACACGAGACAAAGTAACAAGATGAATGAGGATGATACAAAGAATCTGAAGAAGGTGTGTAAGGATATAAACTACAGAAGGCTTAAGCTCTTGAACTTATCGGTGACACGACTCTGGAGTTTGGCAGCATTTTGGTACCAAGGGATCAAAGGTCATGATGATGTAGCAAGGATCAGATGGAGTGAGGCAAAATGGATAACCCAAAACACAGAAGGCCAACGATAAAGTGAGGATATCCCAACTTGACACGAAGCAGAAAGAGTGTGGATGTTCAAAAGCAACAAGTTGTCGTAATAATTAATACAACCGACGGAATACTTCCAAATTTTCCTCGACCATTTCTGGCGAGTACCCCAATTGTTTTTGAAAGACAAGCTTGAAGGGGATAACATATGCTTGTAATATAAGTTTGTCCTTCGAACAAATCCGACCTAGTAAGTTTAACGAGCCCTAGGAAGGAGAAACTCGTGTTCATCATGGTGATGAATCCGATGTCGTTTAATAGTTTAATGAGTTTGACAAAGGTGTGACTCGGTATCTTGTTCATGTTTAGAGAGTTTGAAAAAGACACATAAAAGAAAACTCCACATGGTCCCTTTTCGTACGTTTGTGTCTCTTGAGCCTGAAAAGGTAGAAAACAATTCTTGAGAGAATCACTTGACCATTTCAGCCGAGGAGTACCTTTTTCGTGAATAGTGCCTCCCAGCCCGAAAAAGGGGTTAACTTCTACTGGGCGCACAATGTTTTACATCCGTTAACAAGTTTGAAATGACAAGGGCTCAACCATCTTTTCATTTTTGAAGGGTCGGAAAAGCGCTGAAAGCGCGACCCGCCCCCCCCCCCCCCCCCCCCAATTTTTATTCTCTTTAACGAGTCAAAAAAGGAAAAATACTCGGCAATCTTTTCTTCTTTTACGAGTCATAAAAGAGCTTAAAGGTGACTCGTCTTGGAGGAATGAGTGGTATAAAGGGTCGCAACTGGTTCCGACAATGGTGGAATTGCTCAAAACATGTAATGGTGAATAGGATGGCTAATAAAACCACTCATTGCTGCGGTTCCTCAGGAAAGAAAAATAACCAAGTGAAAGCATATGATCGGCCAAACAGATAGTGACGATGGAAGGAGAAAAACCAAGGCTCATTTGATGGAAGAGGCTATTAGAATGGCAATCGCGAGGGTTAAAATGGAGATGGGTTGATTTTTACACAAGCTTGAACCATAACAAACTATGCTTGAATTCAGTTTCACGTTTACACAAGATTGAAACGAAAAACTATGTGTGGATTTAGTATCATTTTTACACAAGCTTGAAAAAAAGAACTATGCTTGAGATTGGCTTACATGCGCCCAACATGATGAAAGGGAGAGTCTCCTGTAACCAGATGGAAGTCGCTGCGGTGAAGCATGACAGTTATCCAACACTTTTTGGCTGTGTCCAAATAGGGACAAAGGTGAATGGGGTGATTCCCTTGACATAACCTAAAGGGAAACTTAACTTTACCATTAGGTGCATGCCCCCCAAGCTTCATTACATTCACCTAAGTAGAATACTCATGGCTATCAGGTGGATGGAATGAAGGCTCGTTTACGAGATCAAGTGGAAGAGTTGACGGGGATTTTACGAGATCTAATCAAAGACTCGAATTAGAACTTTGCTCCAACGGACCTTGTTTCATTTTTTAATGAGGTTGACACAAGACAAGGAACTATGCTTAGATTCGTTGTTGCATTTTTTAACGAGGTTGACATAAGACAAGGAACTATGCTCATAGCCTTTATTTCAATTTTTAACGAGGTTGACACAAGACAAGGAACTATCCGCATATTCCTTGTTTCATTTTGTTAACGAGCTTGACACAAGACCAAGAACTATCCTCATGACCCGTTGTTTCATTTTTTAATGAGGTTGACACAAGACAAGGAACTCTCCTCATCTCTTGTTTCATTTTTTAATGAGGTTGACACAATACTAAGAACTATCCTCATAACATTTGTTCATGGATCATGCGAGAACATGGTTCCCAAGAGATCCTCACTAGATGGAAGAACCACGCTCTGGGAGGAATACATGTCATTTAATACCATAGACAGATTAGGTTCCAATTCCCCCAGTACATAATGTACAATCCCATCTGTGTAATCATCAGCAGATGTGGAGACAAAACGGGTAGCCACATAATTGACCTATGGCAGGGAAGGTACTACTTGCAAACAAGAGTCGATAAGGGATGATGGTTGCAAAGGAGACGCCTAGCGACCAATCAATAACAATTGATCAATAGTGACAATTCTTCCTTCATGTGGAAAACAAACCACATGGAAAAGTGAAGAAACAAGAGCTCCCATGACATACACATAGTCGCGTCCAAGGAGGGGATTGAAATCTAACGGATCTTGGACTACCATCACATCTATATAGAAGGTCTTTCCTCCCAAAGTAATAGGGAACTTCGGAAGGATCCCTACGGGTTGACAGGTTCCTCTGTTGAAAGCTAACAGATTCTAGGTGACAGGCATAAGCTGTGGGGAGCCTAAAGCTTGCCAAGTAGTAGAAGACATGATGCTAACAGATGCACCTTCATCTAATATAGTGCCAGGTACTACCATATTATAGGCTTGTACTGTGATATGGAAAGGCACATAAGATGGGAGGCGGAAAGCAGTCAATGGACCCCAATTGAAAGAGACAACAAAACTACTTGGTCGGGGTATCAAATGATTGCCCCTATGCTCTGTAGGAATAGAAGAAGGACTCTCCTGAACAACTAGGATGGGAGGGTCACTCTTCGATTCATGAGAATCTGAGGAGACAAGAAGAACATGAGCAATAAGATCACTATGCTCTTTCGGAACAGAGTGAGTAACTGGTGGCAGAGCCAAGTCGACACTCTTTTCGACTAATGGTTGGTCGGGAATAGACACAAAAGAGTCTCACTCAGGAAGAGCAGGACAGGCAAGAGATGAACCCAATTCAATCTCTTTACCAACTGGGAGAGGGTTAGAAGAAAGCCTCTGATAACCAACAGGGAGTTGGGGTTGAGGAGCTGTAAGGTTTTCTAAAACTTTTGAAGCTTTATCTATAAGAGGAGAAAGGTGAATAAGACGCTCTCCTTCACACAACCTATAGGGGAATCTAATCTTCCCTTTCTTCTTACCATCACTAGCCAAGAGTGTAGCTTTGACACGATCTCCATAGGTCGATGGGGATGGTCGATCCAGATTTTAAGACCATACCTCTAAGACTTTGGGAATGCCAGGACAGTCTCGAAGGAGATGGTCTCCCTTACATATCTTGCAAGGGAATCTGACCTTCTATGGAGGATCAAAAGGTTTGTCAACGAGGGGTGCATTTGGAGTAACAACTGCACAGTTGGCCTCTCACTTATTTGACTTCTTCTTCTTCGTCTTCTTCCTCTTCTCCTTAGCCTCCTGGTTACTAGATTTGAAACTTTCACCAGGCAAAGTAGAAGAGGAAGGTGAAGAAATAGGGGAAGAAGGCGAGGGGTTAACCTTAGAGTCATCATGACATGATTCAAATGAAGGAGACAACGAGGCAGGAGTTGGGACACTCGGAATCACTAAGGTCGAAAATAACTAGACAGGTAAACCAATGGTTAACCGAGGGAGGGACAATGTTACCATATAAGGAGCACCAATGTTTCCAAAAGAAGGAAAAGGACTAGGATTCCCTTCCGGGGGGAATCCTTGACTAACGGGCTCTGGAAATGTTGCCATTGGAATTGACCCTAAAGAATTACTAAGGAAGATAGCTTTTACCAGGAATATTTTTTGGGAAGTTAATTTTAGAACACTGAAACAAAACTTTGCCTTTTCATGTTTTAAGAGTTGAGAAAAGGACGAAAGGTGACTCTATCACTTTTGATTAGTAACAAGCTCGAAAGGACAAGTGCTCGAACGATCTTTTAAGTTTAATGAGACAAAAAGATCAAATGATGGGTCTGGAACTCTAGGCAAAATTTTTACGAGACAAATCGTAAAACTGCATATACACCTTGGTAGTAAAATGAAAGAGAAATGACCAAGGACTTCCTGTACGACAACTAATCTTCCCGAATGATGTTTTTGGTGCATTGCGATTCGTAAGGCGACAGACTCGGCTTCCTATGGATAATGGGATTGCAACCTAGTGGGGTCTCCCATCATATACGCGACAGTACAGGGAGCACAAGTCTGTACTAGCACTTATCAAATCACAAAAGGAGGAATCACCCAACCTTAGTGAAAACAACAACCACTAGGTTTAAAGACACCGGAACACGTCTCTAGCCTAGACCTCTAGATATGAGCATTAAGTTTCAATGCTTCCTTAGGTTAATTCAATAAATTTTAACAGTTTATCTTGAATTAGATCTTAGTTTCAAGGCCCTACCAAATGTGTCTTCAAAAACTCCTAGAATGCAACTAAATGAGTAAAGAAACCATTTATTTTCAATGAATAGCTAACTAAAAAAAAGTGAGAGGTTCACTTCAAAGAAATCAAAGCAACAAGCAAAAATTGCAAGGATGGTACTTTTCATTATTTTTCAAGCAAACCAATCAAGAGGAAAGAGAAATGCTTCTATCTTTCACTAACTTGCAAATATCTAATTAAGAAAGTGAAAAATACATCCTTTGCTTTTCAACTTTGAAATGTCAAGAATTTACTAATGCAAAAGATTGTTCTCATTTCCTAATGCAAAATGAATGTGATATTTTGTTTTTTCAAATAGATGACAAGCAACCAAATGAAAAACTAAAGGCAATGCTAGTTTTAAGTCCTTTTCAAATGAAATCATTCCATAAGTAAAGAGAAACATTCCACTCAAAAAGTAATCAAAGACTTAAAACAAAGAATATGTTTCTTTTTGCAAAAACTTGAAAGCTTTCTAATTGTCCGGGAAGCAATGTGATCTTTGCCAAAGTGATGGAAGGAAAGCAAACAAACAAGACTTGAAAGTTTTGATAACCAAACGTCACATACCAATCAGGAAGATGAAAGAACAGTTAATAAGGAAAAGCCTCAAACAAAGCAAGGGATCACTTCAAACACAACTCAAAGGTCCAAACGAACAAGCAACCCAAGAAGAAGCTAATGCTTCAAGAAACCATAAGGTGAACAGGCCACACAATTCAAAAGGAAAAATCTCAAGGGAATGAAACCAATAGTCAAATATTCAAACAAATAACAATTTGACACACAATAAATAGGCAGAAGACAAGCTCAAAAGGATAGGACGCACTGGCCAATCAACAAACAAAACTTCAAAATGAAAACCTACAGGAATATTCACAAGTGTCAAACTGACAACCTGCACCAACAATGAAAAGTCACACCCCCTTAACTAGCAACTTGCAACGCCGTCACAGAAGTACACTAGGAAACAGTGTCGAGCATAACTCAAATCCCGTCGCGACTGTGAGGCGATTTAATCGCACCAAATGGTAGAAAGCGCAGCTAATGAAATAGAGTAGATGTGACTATCATCGCGATTGTCATAAAATAAAAGGCGATGACCCCAAATCAAAGAAAAAATTAAAAATTCAACTGAGGAAAGGCCAGACCTATCACTTATGATAGAGGGAAGACTACGAGGAGTAGTCAAACAACCCACAATATGGAGAATTCTACCCAAAAAGTAAAGGAGACAATAAACAATCAAAGGAAAATCAAATCAAGAGAAAAAAGACACAGATCCCCAATATGGTCACCATCTTGTGAAGCAGGTAAGTTCCCTTTGCAGACAGAGGCAACCCCTCTAGCCCTAGAGTGGGTCTAGTCACAGCAAGAACAATATCAAAGAAAATTCCCTTAGATAGTTAATGTCATGAAGGCCTACCTTCAAATCCTTGTTTGATGAAGTTCTCATTGTGTTACTCCAGCTCTCGTTCTAATCACTTTTGTACCTGAAACAACAGACAAAGAACAACAACAAACATAATAGAATACAACAAAAATGATCTACTTAAAGGGTCAAGGAACTTCAAGCTATCAATATGAAATTTGACATAAGATATAGGAAATAAACCATTGATTTGTATTAATATGAACTGAAGTAAAACTTACAACCATACCTTGACGTTGTAGGTCTCCTTGAAGGGTCCTGTCAGCATGTCTCCGCAAGCATTCAATCATGAATTGTCTCCCAAGAGGATGAATAACTCTCTCTCCTACCCAAAAGGCAAAATTATGATGCTTGAACACTCATACAATCAAGCCAAATCCACACAAAACTATCCCAGGCTAAGTTACATTAGAAGCTACTTCCAAACTCTACTCAAACTCTCTCATTCCAACCCTCTGACTCTCTGGCTCTCCAACTAGTAGATCTCAGCTATGAAGGAGGTATTTATAGGAGGATGAGCCTCCATAAGATATGGGAGAAAGAGCTTATCCCTTTGGGAGGTTGCACAAAGGGTGGAACAACCATCCCAAAGGAGAGAATCGAGCTCATCTGATCCAAGAACCAACCCTAGGACCGCCCATGAAGCTGTTACACTCTGAAGCTTCGACAATTTGTTAAAAAACTCACCAAAAGTAGCTCGTCGTGAGTCAAACACAGGGAGAGGGCGACGATGTCGCGAGGCTTAGTTTAATCTTGGCCATCTTCGCGGGTGGAATAATTGATGACCCGCGACGACCCAAAAATAGAGGTTAAAAAGGGTATGCTCTAGGAGTAACGAACTGAGGTATTCTTCCTGATATGACAAGGAAGACACTGACACATATTTTGCAACATGACACAAAGCAGATGTCAATAACGCGAACCGATAGTGTCTGGGATCAGGGAATGCGGGGTCGGTGACAAACTACTATGTAACAATTAGTAGCAAAGAATGACGAAATAATAACCTTATCCATGATGTACATACCGATCTAGAGTCTTTCATTTTGTATAGTGATATGAATTCAGTTGATGATGATAGTCAAATTGTTCAGATTTCAGAAGTTTTGGATGTCATAAGTAATGTACAGGAAGATTTGATTGTAGAAAAGCATAAAAATGATACTGAAAGTTTGCAACCGGAAAATTTATCTACAGAGATTGTTGAATTAGTGCCAAAAACTCAGATTGTTGAGAGAGTAAGTCATCCTCCAGAAAATCAGAAAGATCAGTCTTCCAAAATTCTGTTTCCCGATGAAGAAGAAGGTCTTTGGACCATGGAGTTTGATGGTGCATTAGGGAAGGAAGGAGCTAGAATCGGCATGTGGATTCATGACCCCTTGCATCAGTCATGTAAAATTCCTCAAAATGTAAGACTAAGTTCTTATAAATTGGCCTTTGATTGTTTGAATAATGAGGTGGAGTACGAAGCACTGATTGTTGGCCTTAAAATTCTGAAAAAAAATTGGGAGCAAAGAGAATTTCAGTTTATGGCGACTACGAGTTAATAATTAAAAGGTAAAAGGGGAGTATTGTTTCCAGGAAAACTAGTGTCTATTTGATCTGCTAGTCCCACTAAGACGGGTAGCTATCTTAGAAACAAACAATTCAAAGTAACTTGTGTTTTCCTTTATGGATAAGAGATAAGGGAGAAGCAGAGAGCACCAACCTTAATCTTTCGCTTGGCTCCTTGCTTGTTTCCTCTCTCCTTTGATAGAGCTTGTTACTCCTTTCTCACTTGTCTTGCTTCAAAGAACACCTGTAGAGGCAAAGCAACAAGAAACCATGAAAGCATAGAGATCTATGATACCATAAACAATGTAGAATCAGAAGTACATTAACCATGCAATTGCATACACAAATACAAGATTCATAAATACACAAGTTTATGGAGGAAAACTCAAATAAATTTATTGATTGTAGAAGTAGAAGTAGAAGAGAGGATTACAATCCAGCTGTCTGATCCAGCATCATCCTCCCAGCATGAAAGCCCTCTTCACCTCATGAAAAGAAAGATCACCCAACAATACAATGTCTCAAAGAGAAACCAACAACGCTTCCTTACAAATTACAAAATTCTAGCCTTTCGATCTCTGTTATGAGGTAACCATATATAGATATTTGCAGGGGGGTGAGTTAGCTTCTGTGTTTTTTAATAGTGCCATTTCACTGATAGTTCTTGGTTCCACTTGGAGATTTCATGATCTCTTACTCATCCCTGGGCGAATTTAGAGAGGCAAGTGTCATAGGAGAAGTTTCTAGAAGATTCTCTGGGTTTCCACTTAGCAAACTGCCTCTGCCATTTGTCTACTCTCGCCCATCGCACCCTACAGAAGGCTCTTTCAATATGCATCACACCCCCCGTGTGTAATAGGTGAGATGCATCGCACCTTGACCAAGGAGCAGTCTGTATGGGTCAGTTTTGACTAGTTCTGAGTAGTTTTTTAGGTGGAACTTCTGGGAAATGATGTAATCAGTTGACCTTGATCCTTTAGGGTATGAAACAACACTTTTAGGGGTTTAAAGCCCTTGGTTTTTGACATATGTGATTGGGTTGCAGTGCCAAATATGTTATAACAGTTTCCCCTAAAGCATGAGGTCGTAAATCTTCTGATGTCGAGTGAAATGCTTTATCATGAGGATCCGAGGTTTTTCGAACTGGAAGGTGACCTGTAATAAGATACAATACAATACATTATCTTCATATTATTTTCATGATCTGACTGAGCTGGGCATTCCCATGCTCAGCTTTATAAATTCTTTTTCATGTACATGGGACAGACAATCGTCTGCTATTGCATACTGGTGATTCTTGTAGAGCCATCATCCCTTAGTTTGGATGATCATCTGTGCAACTATGGAGTACATTTGATGTCTTTATTTTCCTGAATATATCGCAGCCCCGATGGATGAAACTAGATTTGGGGTCTTCAAACTCATTCAATCTTCGCCCGATGTACAAGTTGATCCATGTGAAAAGATGTTCTAGAGTCAAACATGGAAAGACATCTCCTAATTACCAGCCAATGATCTAAGCTATTAATAGGTGCGAGAGGAATCACCGATAATGATAATGACCCTCAAGGTACTACAGTACAATTCACGTGGTGTGAATATATGAGTCGATGTTGAACACCACGCAAAATCTTTTGGTCGAAGGCCATTGATGTAAACCTGTGGCCGGAAGTGAGAAACTTGCCATTGAGGCATGCAAGCTTCAAAGCACTAAAAGGGTTGTTTCTAAGTCAACTTCTTGGATAATGAGTTGATGTCGACAAAAAGTGACCCATCGTAGGAGGGCCTTAATGAATCCCACATCTACGACATGAAACAAAGCAAATGATTTTGTGGAGGTGAAAATGATCTGATGATACAGGGTTCAGGAATGGCGGTCATGAAAAATGGAGAGTGAAGGTATTGTAGTGGATGAGGCGTTAGCTAGGTTGGTGAATTCTCTGAGCGACTTCGCTTGAACATATCGGCGACACTGAAATGGATTGGTAGCGTTAACCCCAAAAATGGATGGTACGGAGGACCAATGGTGATGTGACCGGTGAACGGAATAACCCAACCCGTCTCAATCATGGTGATGGAGTGAAAGTGTCATGTTCAAGAGCGACCTGCTACCAATGAAGTTCTTCAAGTTTTCTTCTCTTTTTCCCCTGTCATTGCTGACCAGTACCTCTTTATTTTTGTCAAGCTTGAGGAGGATAACATATGCTTGTTCTATAATTTTCCCATTCGGGCAAACCCGTCGCTATGTTTTAGCGAGCCTAAGGACAGTGAAACTCGTTCTTGTCCAGATGGAGAAGTTTGTCGCTATTGTTTTAACGAGTTTAATGACAAAGATAAGTCGGTCCTTTTCATGTTTTGAGAGTTTGAAAAGGGACGAAAAGGAAACTCCAGCAGTCCTTTTTCGTGGCATAATCCCTTAAGTCTGAAAAAGTATAAAATAATACGAAAGGGATGACTTTTTGCTGGTTTTAACGAGCCGAGAAAGACAAGCGCTCGATCTTTTTATGGAATGGTCCCTCAGGTCCAAAAAGATTAAAATGTAGAGGATGGATGGCGCTTCCCTTTACTTTAACGAACTGGAAAGACCAGTAGCTCGACAATATTTTCATATTTTACGAGTGTAAAAAGAGCTTAAAAGAGACTCATTTTTGAGGAATGAGTGATGTTTTTGGGCAGCAACTGGTTCCATGTAAGTTTGGAACTTCTCAAACACGGCAGTGTAAAAAGGTGGCTAATTAGAATCACTCGTCGCAGTTGTTCCTCAAAAGGGTAAACAATCAAGTGCAGGCGTATGATCGGCTAAAAGAGTGGAGGTGACAGTAAGAACACGACGAAGGCTCAAAAGGCTGATAGCAATGCAATCACAAAGGTTATTTACTGAAAGGCGAGTTTATTTTATAATGAGCTTGAACCTTGTGCCAACATGTGCTCAGTGGCGGGTTTATTTTTTAATGAGCTTGAACCTTGTGCCAACATGTGCTCAGTGTTAGGTTTATTTTTTAACGAGCTTGAACTTGAAACATTGCTCGTTGATAATAGTCAGAGATGCTCAATTTACCATTAACACTATATTATTTCGACGGTTGCACAACCTGTTCAATTACTCCATCAAATTGATTAGAAATGTAAATACATGCTTGAAAAATGAGTTAAAAACTAACATCTTACTTGAATTACGTGAATAGTAACATAAAAGCAGTTTTACCTCTCAATTTTACCATTTCATTCAAATTTGGGATTGTTGGAGCTCTGGAGGTATTTTCCCCCCAAATTTCATCGGCTAATTTCAGGAGATCCGGTGGACTATTGTTTGCGCTGTCAGGACCAGGTAGGAGCTAACTCTAAGCTCTTCAATTGCATTTTATCCTTTTCTGATTTGGATCAAGTATTCCCTCTCTTCTGGGTCTCAAGTGTTTGAAGATTTCGTTCTCTCCCCATCGCACCTAGTCTACATCGAAAGGTGCGATGCATACTGAATTAGCCATTGCCCAGTCAGTATGCATGTCACCCTGTACACAGGCAGGGTGCGATGGGAGCAGAAAAGAAAGTTTGTGCAGTGTTTTCTCATGAAATTTTTGCTTGTTTTTGCTCAAATCAGGATCCTAATTCATCTTTTGTTTATGTTTTCAGAGATTCATCGAACCAAGATGGTCGTTACATGGCATGAACACGAGCATGAAGAAGAGGACATGATTGCCTTACATGATCCGGGTACGGTTACTGCATTGTGAAACCGTGGCTTGCTCAAATTCTTCCGCATATCCAACATGAGGCAACAAATCAGTTTGTTGCAATATCTTCTCGATGCATGGGATCTGATCAACCAGGTGTTCTAGATTAGAGGCAAATCCATTCCTTTGACAGTTGAGGATATCTACTTTTTGACTGCGTTATCGAGGCATGGTGCCCCTCTTTCACTATCAGGATCCGCCCGTGGGGTGAATCCGTGAGGGATTATATTCGCCAGTTTTGTAGAGATGGATCTCAGCTGAGAAGGGATGGCAAGATCAGTATTCGAGATGTCACTGGCCGATCCTTGAGGACTATTTTGTTCACCTTTGCTAGATTGGCTGGTACCACAACTCTTCATTTGGCCAACAGATCGTATATGCAGTATGCTTTAGAATGCCTGGAACCAAATGTATTCAACTGGTGTGAGGCAATGCTTCCAGTTATAAAAGAACAACTTTCCAAGGTGAAGAATGGAAGATCCAAGAACTTCGGTTATAGTTCCATTCTGACTGCTTTCACCTTGGAGAGGATTCCACTGATGCAACCACAATATATTTCACCAGGATTTCCAGCACCAAGGGAACCACGGATGCAGAGATGGGTTGACCTCATGGCCAGACATGCTGGCAAGTCACAGATTTCATTCTCTAATGCCTTCTTTGAGTGGTTCAACTGTCAGGAGATGGTCTTTGCCGAGTATCCATACGTTGGGATGGATTTCTGAGGCGACCTATATTTGGTGCTATTGTCTGGCGCGCAGTGGAGCGTCATGGGTAAAATGATCTAACCATATCTTTTGTTTATTGCTTTTATAATGTTCTTGTGTTTTTTAAATGTTATCAAGACTAATCAAACTCATATATTTGTGCATATGTTGGGCCAATGCGACCAACAGTGCGCCCAAGGGTAGCAGCTGTCGTTCTAGCAGGAGAGGCTATAGGGAGGGTTGTCCTTCACGATCTGGACATAGTGGATACCCTTGTAGTATTGCAGGATCAGATTGAGGGCCTCACCCTTGGTATTCACGATGTGAGGACCGACGAGTTATCTCTAAGATTACAACACCATACCACTGGCGTGTCGAGTCAATGGACTAGGCTCTTACGTATGATCGCACAAGCGGTGACTTGTTATCACCAACACCATTAGTCTAGGGTGCTTTTCTGCATTTTTGAGTTTTGGGTCGTATGACAGATTTTGTCCTGGATACAAATTTTTTTGTAAAAACTATAAACAACTATATATATTTTTTATTTTCGGAGTTTTATTTCGGTTACATTATGTGATCCTGATGCAAATGTTAATTGAAATGCTTTTTTCTTTATAAATGCTGCAAATGTCTATCTAACACGTAATTTGCTAATGAATCAATTAATGTGTTTAAGTTTATGGAAATGTGTTGATATTGAATAGAATCAAATTGCTTTCCAAAATCCTGACCCCTAGGAACTTACAATAGATAGTTGGATTCCGAATGGAATAGATGCCAGTAAGCTGTAGGATGATGAGTTGTGAGTCTAGACTGACAAGAAGTCAGTGTATGCCATGTGCGATGGCATCAGAGAGAAGCTCCATCAACGCATTATTATCAGTGATGTTGTTTGTTGATCTACCAATACATATCCCTCTGAAACTCGTTAATTCGCCGCTTGGATAAAAAATGGCCCAGGTTGCAGAAGATAGGTTCCACGTACTATGATTAGATCCGTCGGCGTATCCAACTAATGATTCCAACTGGTTCGACATCTGCAACAAATGCAAAGTGGATTACCTAACCAAAATGATAGCTCTTGACGAAATCAAAAGCATATAAAGAGATTACCACACTTAATCAAGCATAGTAACGCTTAAGATACAACCCGTTTCGAGGTTGCGACAGTAGAATCCCATCGTAATCTTCTAGCTCGTAGGCTCCTTTTGCTAATACTATTTTAACAATATAGGGGTCCATCCATAATGGTTCGAACTTACTTGCTCCCAATTTATCGGAGTCCTGACGTAAAGCAAGACCAGGTCACCTTCTGAGAAGACACAGGGTTTGACATTTTTGTCAAATTGCGCCTTGACACATTTCTTATGAGCTTCGTTAGCCAAAGCGGCATCACAACGGGTTTCATCCAATTGGATTAGTTCCAAGAAATGAACCTCTTCCTCCAAAGTTTCGGGAAGTAGATCGACTGCGAGCTTGAGAGATGAAATTTCACACTGAATCGGTAAGACCGCTTCCACGCCATACACCAACTGAAAGGGTGTAAATCCGGCCGCATTTCTCACCAATGTCATATATTCCCAAAAAGCTGAGTACATGATTAAGTGCCAATTCTATTTGTGGATTCCAATCATCCTTTGCAGCATGCACTTCAGGACTTTGTTGATGGCCTCAACTTGTCCGTTAGCTTGCGGTTAATATGGAGTAGAACTGTTGTGGGGCAGTCCTAATTTGGCAACTAATTCAACCATCATGTGATTGCGAAAATGCGATCCATGATCTGTGACTATAGCTTGTGGAACACCGAATCTAGAGACTACATGATTGAAAAAGAAAAGAGCAGCCGTTTCGCCACTGTTGTTTAATGTAAGCATTGCCTCGGCCCATTTTGTAAAATTGTCAATTACGACTATGATATACCCATGCCTCCCGGCCGAGGTGGGGTTACATGTCATGAAATCTATGCCCCATTTGGCGAAAGGCCCAACAACAATACTGGATGCAGCGGTGTGGGTGGTAGTCTGGTTTTGCAGTTGAAGATCTGACAAGCATAGCAACTTCTGACTGCGATTATGCAATCTTTGAATATAGTAGGCCAAAAGTAACCTGCTCATAAGATCTTTTGTGCCGTAGCGTAACCAGATTGATGGCCCCCCCCCCCCCCCCACACGCACCTGAATGACAATCATTCAGGACTTTTTCGGCCTCCTCATGCGTGAGGCACCTTCGCAAAACTGTATCGATACCTCGACGGTAAAGTGTATCACCAACGATCATGTAGTCTTTGGCTTGGTATCGAGTACGTCATTGTTTGAAGCGAGAGGTATTAGGCCTATATGTTTGGGTTTGGAGATAGATCAGTATATCTCCATACCGCGGATTGCTTGACGATATCATAAACAAAGATTCATCCACGATTGATGCTTTAGATGTTGAATCGTTGGACGACGATGGGAGGTCGCATAGTAACTCCGAGAAAACTAGAGATTTCTTTGATTTGGATTTTGTGAATTCCATATCAAACTCTTGCAAAATGGCTATCCATTTTGAATATTTTCCCCTTAGTAATTGACGTGACAGAATGTAAGTCATAGGGTTGCAATCTGACAAAATGGTAGTTTTGCGAAAGAGGATATGGTGTCGAAATCTCTATACTTCTTGAACAACTGCTAGAGCCAACTTTTCAACATAGGAGTACTTGCTTTCTATATCATTTAAGTTTTGACTTAAATAATAGACCGGATGTTCAATTCCATTGTCTTCTTGTACTAAAACCACCGCGATGGTTGTATTTTCTGCAGCTAGATACAGGTTAAAGTATTTTTTATGTTCAAGAGCGTACATTAATGATGCTTTTACTAGGGATTCCTTTAAAGCATCAAAGGAAGCTTGCGCAACCTAATCCTAGTTGAAGGGCACTTCTTTTTTCGAAAGACGCGTATAACCTTTAGCAAGTTCGACGTAATTTGGAATGAACCTCCTTACAAAGTTTGCTTTCCCTTGGAGTTTCTGAATCTAAAGCAAATTTGGAGGTGGAGGCATGTCGATAATTGCCTGAACCTTACAAGGGTCGAGTGGAATCCCATCCTTAGAAACTACGAAACCAAGTAAATGACTAGAACTGACACAAAACACACATTTGTGTGGATTGAGTCATATTTTGTAGTGTCGGCAACATTGAAATATAGCTCTTAAATGCTTTAGATGATCAGTCCGCTTTCGCGAATGAGCCGGTAGATCATTGAGATATGGTTGAACGATGTGTTTGATGTCATGGAAGTTGTAGTTCATTGCCCTCTGAAAAGTTGCTCCTGCATTCTTTAAACCGAAAGGTAGTTTGTGGTACACGAATGTGCCCCATGGACATATAAATGCAGTCTTCGATTGGTCCTGTGGGCGGATGTTTATTTGATTGTATCCGGAAAATCCATCCATGAATGAAAAGATTTTGCATCCAACGCATTCATCAATTATCTGTTCGATGAAGGGTGTAGGGTAGTTGTCCTTTGGACAAGCTTGATTTACATCCCTGTAATCAACACACACTCTAATCATTCCTTGGTTTTTCATGACAGGAACAATATTCAATACCCAATCAGTTAGAGGAACAGGGTAAATGAAACCAGCATGTAAAAGTTTTTCAACTTCTGCCTTGATGGAAGAGGCTTTCTTCAGGTGAACCTGTCGAAGTCACTATCATACTAGTTTGACATCTGGATACATCTTGATTTCATGTTCAATGATGCTCGAGTCAATGCCTGGCATTTCTTCATATGACCATGCAAAGACATCTCTGAATTCGCGAAAGAGAGCATAATATATTTCCAGTTCTGAAGAAGAACAAGATTTTTTGACATGAATATTCTCTACAACATTAGGTTTGGTCGAGATATTTATGGCAATAGTTTCTTCAATATTGGACATATTTCACTCGGAATCCACCGTATTTACTGTATTTGATAGAAAATAAAAAACTGAAGCATGATTAAGGTCGCTTGAATAATCTTCGTCGTTATCTTGAAGATGGGAATGATGATGGTAATCTTCCCAAGGTGCCTCTCCTATCATCATTGATTGAATGATTACGTGACCAAGGATTAGAAGAGGTGTCATATTCTAGAGGCCTATCTATCCAAACACTTGATGAGTGTTGGTTTGGGTTTGCCGCCCAGGCCAAGAAAATTGATTGCTACAAAATTTCTATGGGGCTTGGGGGCAATACCTAGCGATGATCCATGCTAACAAAATGTTCGGAAATCTTCTTAATCTTTGTTGATGTAGAAGATACCATATTACAGGTTTCCACCGTGGCCACTTCCACTAGATTACTCGAAGGCGGGAGGGCAGAAGTACCCATTAAGGCAAGGTCTTTTAGGAGGCCTACTCCGACATTTTGAAGCGATTGAGAGCTTCCATGGATTATTGGAATGCTTCCCGTAGTTTGTGAACTGTTGGGGAAAAAGGTTAGTTGGTCAATGATTGTAATTCTGCCTTGGAAGGGAAATGCAATCTTTCTAAGATATGTTGACACAACAACAACCATAGCATAAATCCAGGGCCTGCCCAGTAAGATATTGTAGTCAAGGTTTCCATCGATGACTTCGACTTCAATTTCTATTGTATTGTCCCCCAGTTCAACTTGAAAGTTATTTAAAATCCCATACGGTGTGTATGTTCTTCCATTGAATTCTTTTAATGTCGTTGATGATCTCGACAAGGGTGGTGAGCCTAAAGTTTTCCAGCAACTCATTGACATAATACAGGTATACACCCCCTCATCAATGATTGTTCAATGAACAAATTTGTTGAGGGATTTTACCTGTACAAGGAAGGCAAGTTGGGCCGGTAACTGAGGTTCATATCCTTTGTGGTTAAAGGCCACAATATTAGAATCCGTTCGGTCAATCCCACCTATTGCTGATAATAAAGCCTGCTTTTGGGAGGGGCAATTTTGCAGTACTTCAAGTGTCGACATAGCGGATGGCAATTGAGCCAGATCCTCTACTATATTATAATTCTGTGTTGCTTGAGCACGAGGATTAAATGTCGATTTATGTACTACTCCCTTTGGCGTCTTTATTGTTAGTTCAGGGATGATGGGTGGCACAACTTCTGACGAAGTTGTTGTCAAACTACTAGGTTGATCTATAGCCTTGTTGTTAGACATCTTTGGATTCCCATAATCTTTATTTCTTGTCGATATCAAAGCATCATTTTGTTGTTTCGAAATGGACAACATAAGCTCTTGAGATGGGGAAGCATGATCGATAGCAACCAAATTGGTTTCTGGGTTTTGAAACGGATTAGTCAATACCGCGGAGGTACTTGAAGTTTTCAAGAACTTCGTGACCTCAACTCGATGCGGACAATCTTTCATCCAATGGTCCTCATCACATATGAAACATGGCTAACTAGGTTTCTTTTGCCCAAAAGAGTTTCCAGAATATTTTTAAGGAGTTGATTCTTCCTGTTTCTTCTTTTTGTTTTTCCCTTTCTTCTTGCCCCCTGGTTGCTTCGGTTCTTTGCCTTTGTCAGATGACACGGCATTAACCTCTGAGGTAGGGAGCTTGTCATTTTCTTTTTAATTGGAAACTGCAAGGGCCTTACCAGATGGAGCCTTTGCGATTTGCATACTTCAGGTGCCAATCACGCCATCGCCAGCATGAGTGTCTCTGTTTGATTTAGGAGGGGGAGGAGCAAAAAATTCTAGTCTAGGAGCATTAGGAATTTTGTCATAGAGCATGCCAGACTGAGTATAGATCAAGTCTAGATATTGTGCACAAGCAATGAAGTGCTCTTCAGTGACAACTCCTCCCTTGGCTACATCTTCTGTAATATAAGGTAATAATGACTTAATAAACCATTAAGCTAGAAGCTGATCAGGAACATATGTTTTTACCATTCGACGATGATGTCGCCACTCATGAATATGATCAGATATATGAGTGGTTGTTGTCTTTTTAAAATTGGTAAGGAGCTCTGTTCCTGTTTCGTACCTTATTGGTAACTGAAAATGGGTTAAAAAGGTAGTGGTAAGGGTGTTGAAGTTATCGAATGAAGCTCTAGGCAATTCGATGTACCATTTCATTGCTGGACCAGTTAGCATTCGCTAAAAAAGGCGAAGCCTAATCAAATCATCATTGAGGGTGTTGGATGAACACCACAAATGAAAGGTCATTACATGATTCGATGGATTTTCACCCAGATTTCCATTGAATTTAGGAATATTTGAGGGAAGTTTATGAGGTATCGCTGGCCACCAAGGGGCGTAAGCAATTGGATCATTTGTTAGTCGGTTCAGATCTGGTAATTCTAGAGTTGCTATAAAGGGCAACTGTTGATTCATGTTTGACGAAGCATACCCAGGATAATATGGGATTGCCTGAGCATAGGTTTTTGCATACCAGCATAATGTATCTGATGCTAATAACTTTGATAACTTTGATGGGCATAACCATTATAATATGGTTGTTGGTAACCGTTTTGAACATACGGTTTCCCATTACCTGCAAACCTTTGTTGGTCAGGTCCTCGGTAAGCTTGTTGGAATTGTGGTTGTTGATATTGCACCAACCATGGTTGTTGGACCATTTTCTATTGTCCAATACTGGATGTTTGGCCAAGAAGAGGGGTGATAGTACCCGTTTGAGCCTGAGTCGTTTTACTTAAGGAGCCACTAATCTACGGTTGTGATTGAGTCGTGGAGACAAGAGGCTATTGTATTATGACCTGAGAGACTTGAGGTTGACATACAACAGGCAGCGCTTGTACTTGCGATACCGTCATAATAGCAGGTGTAGTGGGAATGTTTGACACAGGTTGATTTGGTTGCATTGAATATACAACTCTTGGTCGTTGAGGCAGTATTGGTATCCAACCACTGGATGCAATTCTAGTTTGACCCGAATTTTGTTGTGAACTCTCATATGGTTGTTCTCCTGGAGGGAACAATGAAAAAGCATACTGCCCCCCATATGGCGGCAATCCAGTGTTCAAAGGATAAATTGGTCTTTGGAGACTGGCCTGACCAAATTGATACTGATGTGAAGGATCAATTTTCCGAGACTCAACATAAGAAATTCTAGATAAGGTTCCAGATAAACAAATAGGAACAGACCATGCTGTCGAAACAGTCCCTGGGTGGACTCCATCTAGTGGTTGAGAACTAGTTGGGACAGCTGGTATACCAGCGAACATTGTCGGAGTAGCAGCAGGAGGCTCCGCTGCAGCTGTATCAGATGATACAGTCCTAGATGTTGATGGTTGTTCAGACATATTCGGTCTATCCAAAAGATTTCCTAGCGATTCGACAAGAACTTGCGATGAAGGTTGACTAAAAGAACTAACCTCTGTAGCAGAGGGATATAGGTGGATCCCAGTTCCCCTGCGGAGTCGCCAATTTATTTATTTATTTTATTTATTTATTATTATAATTTTATTTTTTTTTTTTTTATTTTTTTATTTTTATTTTATTTTTTTATTTATATATATATATATATATATATATATATATATATATATTTATTTTATTTATTTATTTATTTATTTATATATATATATATATATATATATATAATATATATATATATATATATATATATATATATATACATATACATATATATATATATATATATATATATATGTATATGTATATGTATATATATATATATATATATATATATATATATATATATATATATATATATATATATATATATATATATTTTTTTTTTTTTTTTTTTTTTTTTTTCGGGAAAACTAGTGTCTATTTGATTTGCTAGTCCCACTAAGACGGGTAGCTATCTTAGAAACAAACAATTCAAAGTTACTTGTGCTTTCCTTTATGGATGATAGATAAGCGAGAAGCAGAGAGCACCAACCTTAATATTTTGCTTGGATCCTTTCTTGTTTCCTCTCTCCTTTGATAGAGCTTGTTACTCCTTTCTCACTTGTCCCGCTTCAAAGAACACCTGTAGAGGCAAAGAAACAAGAAACCATCAAAGCATAGATATCTATGATACCATAAACAATGTAGAATTAGAAGTACATTAACCATACAATTGCATACACAAATACAAGATTCATAAATACACAAGTATATGGAGGAAAACTCAAATAACTTTATTGATAGTAGAAGTAGAAGAGAGGATTACAACCCAGCTGTCTAATCCAGCATCATCCTCCGAGCATGAAAGCCCTCTTCACCTCAAGAAAAGCAAGATCACCCAACAATACAATGTCTCAAAGAAAAACCAACAACACTTCCTTACAAATTACAAAATTCCAGCCTTTTGATCTCTATGATGAAGGATCCATATATAGATATTTGCAGGGGGTGAGTCAACTTCTGTGTTTTTGATTAGTGTCATTTCATTGATAGTTCTTGGTTCCACTTGGAGATTTCATGATCTCTTACTCATCCCTGGGCGAATTCAAAGAGGCAAGTGTCATAGGAGAAGTTTCTAGAAGATTCTCTGGGTTTCCACTTAGCAAATTGCCTCTCCCATTTGTCTACTTTCGCCCATTGCATCCTACAAAAGGCTCTTTCAGTATGTATCGCACACCCCGTGTGTAATAGGTGAGATGCATCGCACCTTGACCAAGGAGCAGTAGTTTTTTAGGTGGAACTTCTGGGAAATGATATAATCAGTTGACCTTGATCCTTTAGGGTATGAAACAACACTTTTAAGGGTTTTAAAGCCCTTGGTTTATCGACATATGTGATTGGGGTTGTAGTGCCCAAATATGTCTATAACAAGTACCAGGCCAAGCATCCAAGGATGGGAGCTTATAGAAATGTTGTCCTTGACATTATTAAGAATTTATTTATTATTTATTATATATATATAATATATATATTATTTTGTTTTTTTTGGTTTCAGAATATATTTTGTATTTGATTCCTAGAACTTAGAATATTACAACAAGCATGGATAAGATTCCTACGCATACAAGTAAGAAGTATTCAATTCCTGTCAAGCACCGTGCAACGGTCCCTCACAATATGAGCTATTGGCAAGTGTTTTGGGATGACAAACATATTAATAACTTTTTACAAATGGAGGATGAATTTCTAAATTCCCATATTGATGATACATGTGTTGAAGATGATCAGGAAATTGAAGCAATCGAGGTCAAAGTGTGTGAGTCGAAAGACAATAACATTCCACGAGGTCTTGTACCTTTGGAAGAGTTATTTGATCATGATGACGTTGCTAGAAAGCCCACCATGGTCCTTACAGAAAAAGGTGTTGAAGATGTAAACATTGGTACAATAGATAAGTCCAAGATGGTCAAATTATCAAAGTCTTTATCTCCTGAGATCAAAAGTAAGTATATTGCTTTGATGACAGAATTTTCTGATGTATTTGCTTGGGACTATTCATATTTGTATGATAATAACATCATTCAGCACACTATATTGGTCAAACCTGATCAAAATCCTACTAGAAGCTGAGGAGGATTAATCCTAAGTTGTTGCCATCCATCGAGAAAGAGGTAAATAGGCTTTATAAATATGGTATTATAATTCCTATCCATTTCTCTGAATGGATGTCAAATCTTGTGCCATGAGAAAGAAGACCGGGGAGATTTGTCTTTGGATCGATTTTAGAAATTTGAACAAAGTGTCCTTAAAGGACAATTATCCCCTGTTGAAGATGGACCATATCCTACAAAGGGTAGTTGGATCTTCCAGAATGTCATTTCTTGATGGATACACAGGCTACAATCACAGTTTAGTGCACAAGGATGCTCAGCTGAAAACAACCTTCACAATACCATGGGGTACATTTATGTACGCCAAAATGTCGTTTGGATTAAAGAATGCAGGAACAACATTCCAGCAGGCTATGGACATTACTTTCGCCAATGAAAATGATGTTTTTCTAGTTATTTATTTAGATGATCTCACAGTTTTTTCTAAATCTGATGAGGAACACTTATATCATCTAATAATTGTCTTTCAGAGGTGCAGAAAATTTGGCATTTCTCTTAATCCTAGAAAGAGCCTTTTCACCATGGAGGAAGTTAAGTTTCTAGGGCACATCATTTCCAAGGATGGCATCCAGATTGACCTTGCAAGAGTTGAATCCATTCAGCAGTTAGATTTTCTGATGAACAAAAAAGAAATTCAGCCATTCAATGGGAAAATTAACCTTTTAAGGAGATTCATCCCCAACCTTGTTGAACATTTGAGAGAGATGACAAACATGATGAAAAAGGACAATGAGAAAAGATGGTATGGAGATGCCAAGAAGTCTTTCAATGTAGTCAAATTTTCATATCTACTGCTCCTACTTTAATTAGTCCCGACTATACTTTAGATTTTATCATATTTTCATTAAACTCGGAGCATACTTTAGCAGTCATCTTGATGCAAAAGAAGGATAAAAAAAATGAACAGCCCATAGCATTTTTCAGTCGGACAATAAGGGATGCAACACTAAAATACAACATTATTGAGAAGTAGGCTTTGGTTTTGGTAAAAGCGCTTAAAGACTTCTGAGTATATATTCTGCATTCTCATACTATAGCTTATGTTCCAACAACAACAGTTTAGGAAGTCCTTATGTAGACTGGTCCAGAAAGTTGGAGAGGAAAATGGATAGCAACAATGTTAGAATATAATTTGGAAATAAAGCCAACAAAGCTCATTAAGGGTCAGGGTTTGGCCAAGCTTGTGGCCACATATAATTTGCATGCATTACATATCAATCTGATTGCGGCCCTTCCCAAAGAAGAAACAGAAGATTCACATGTGCAGGTGTCAAATATGTTCACTTCATCTCCATGGTACTCTGACATAGTCTATGTATTGCAACATTTAAATCCTCCGCTGGAAGTTCCCAAAGTTAAAAGTAGATCATTAAAACTGAAAGCTTCAAAATATTGCATTCTTGACGATGTTTTATTTTGGAAAGATCCAGGTGGTGTATTGTTGAACTGTCTTGTTGAAAATGAAACTAAGGATGTAATGACTGATTTCCACAAAGAAAAATTTGGTGCCCACCTCTTTTGGAAAACCATAGCCAACAAAATCTTGAGGGTTGGGTTTTATTGGCCTACTCTTTTTGCTTATGTGTACAAAACAGTAATGAGTTGCCATGAGTGCCAGATTTTTCAAGGGAAAAGAAAACTTTTTCCATTGCCTTTGCAACATATTTCAGTCTCAACTCCATTTTAGTAGTGGGGTTTTGATTTTGTTGGAGAAATACATCCTTCATCGTTTGCACAACACAAGTGGATCCTGATAGCCACAAAATACTTTACGAAATGGATTGAAACAATTCCAACTAGGCAAGACACTGATTCCGTTGTTATTCAATTTATTGAAACTAGTATCTTGTCTAAATTTGGCTACCCACAGAAAATAGTCACTGACAATGTTGTTGATTTCAAGTCCAAGAAGATGGTTGAGTTTTGTGAGAAGTACCATATTACGTTGGGGAATTCTACTTCTTATTACCCACAAGGGAATGGGCTGGCTGAATCCTCTAACAAATCTCTAATATGTTGAAATGTGGCAACAAGAATATTCCAATTTTTATTTGTCCTTGAATCAAAATTCGAATTTAGTCTCACCAGCTGCTTGGAAAATAATTAATTAATTCATCTTGAGTTAATTAGTTGGAGAAATTCAAGCTAGAAGTCTTAGTGAAGTCATGCAACAGTTATCCCTTTGATTGAGGAGATTATCCCTTAATTAAGGAGATAAGGATGAGTAGTAATTGAGTTGTAATTAGTTAGCTTAGTTAACTGAGTTAAGTCCAGTTAAATTAGTTCAAACATTTTGAGGAACTAATTGTGAGTTCAGTCAGTTAATGCATGCATGCACACAATTAGTGTACTTCAGATACTGAAGGTTCTCTCATAAATAACTCATGCATGTTAGTTCAGACAAAGACCCAGTTGAGATTAAAGACAAGGACGATGTACTATCAGTTGCAAGAATTTTCCTATAAGAAAATCTCTTGCATACAGAAGGAATTCATTCCTTGAGATTTGTGCAGGTTTACAGTGTGTTGGAGCAGTGTGTGAGATCAGTGTCACACAAGGTTACAACGGGAACACCGAGGAAAACTGTGCAAGGAAATAGGAGGCTCAAAGGATAGAGGAAAAGGCATATGAGTTGTCTGTTCTATCTATGAGTAGTAGTGAGGGAATGTACTTAGAGCTAGATAGCTGTGAGAGCTAAAGTTGTGTGTAATCCTAAGATATTTCCATTTGTATGATAATACAGATATCAGCTGAGGCTTTTGCTAGAGTATTCTTCTGTGTTTCATGCGTATTGATTCTTCTTCTCTGTTATATGTGTTCTATTTGATCTTGCTCAAATAGATTAAGCTTCCGCAAGTTTGATTGTAGAAGTAGATTAAGTATTTTTATTTAGTTATATTGCATAATTAGGTTAATCTACAGTGAGAATTTCTACATGGTATCAGAGCAAAGGTGATCGAAGCTGTGAATAGTATACTGAGAAGGGAAATTCGAAGTTTGAAGTTCTTGGTTGGAGGAGTAAAAAAAATCGAATTCTTATCATACTTCTAAGTTCACCAATGGCGTTCAATGGCTTGAGACTCGAGTATGCTCTGGATGGCAGCTCGAATTACATAGCATGGAAGGATCGCACGGAAGCGGTATTAGAAGACAATGGTTTGAAGGATTTCATTGATCAAGAAATCCCCAAGCCAGCTGCAACTAATGCACAAGAATTGGTTGAATGGAAGAAGTGTGTGGCGAAGGTGAGATGAATTCTTCTAGAGGGAATTCGAGACCATATTGTCTCAAGTCTCCATGGGAAAGAGACTCCGTTCTCAATGTGGAAGACATTGAAGGACCTCTATCAGAACAATAGAGACCAGAGGAAACTGGCGCTCAAGGTTAAGCTTCGGAAAATCAAGATGGAAAAGGGCGATACTATTTCTACGTATCTTAACATGCTCACCACCTGCAAATATGAGCTTGGTAGTGTGGGAATAACTACAACCGATAATGATATGGTGAGTCTTGCTCTCCTCGATCTTCCAAAGAGCTGGCATAGCTACCAGGACTTTGTGAATGGAAGAGAGAAATTGCCGGATTGGGAACGATTGTGGTCAGATCTGATGCAGGAGGAGATCAGAGGGAGCACTATAGATGGTTCTTCATCTAAGCATGACGATGAAGAAAATCTGGCCTTAGCAAGTAAGGCAAGGAAAGGGAAAGGGAAGGCTTCCCATTCCAAATCGAATTCTTCTCATGGAGGGAAGAAGATTGACAAATCTAAAGTGAGATGCTTTAATTGTCATGAGGTGGTCCATTATGCAACTAATTGCCTAAGGAAAAAATCCAAGAAGGGATCCTCAAAAGGATCAGAAGGTGAGGCATTAGCCTCTCAGTTCGAATTGGATTTTACCCTCATTGCATGTATGGTTTCATCGATGGTGGGTTGTGTTTAGTATCTTGACAGTGGAGCCTCATTCCACATGATTGACGATAAAAGTTTATTCAATACCTTGGAGGAGAAAGACCTCAAGATGTGCATAGAGATGGGTGACGATACGAAGTACAATGTTTTAGGAATGGGCACGATTGCTTTTCAGAGGGAGCATGGATCTCCTCTCACCTTGACAGATGTGAAGTATGTGCCTAGAATGATGAAGAACTTGGTATCGGTCGCGATGTTGGAGGACAAAGGCTACGATATTGTCTTTAGTAAAGGAAAGGCATTCCTGAGACACATAGCCATGGTTCAGACCAAGAGGATTAGGGTTTGAGTGAAGAATCTCTATAAAATAGAGGTAGATGAGTGTGCTACATTGAGTTCGAAAGTAGAATTGGTGCAAATCCAAGACATTGGTGAGTTATAGCACAGGCGGCTAGGCCACTTGCATCATGGGGCCTTGAAGATAATGCAACATATCTCTAATGGACTTCCTAAAGGTAAACTTGAGCAAGTGGACACATGCAAAGGTTGCACCTTGGGAAAGTACACCAAGTCTTCCTTTAATGATCTAGACAGTCAAGTTGAAGCAATCTTAGAGCCAGTTCATACTAATTTGTGTGGACCATTCTCAACGGCATCCACCGCAAAACAAATGTATTATGTGATTTTCATTGATGATTTTTCTCGTAAATGCTGGATTTATTTCATGCATAAGAAGGATCAAACCTTCTCAAAGTTTTGTGAGTTCAAAGCTTTGGTTGAGAAAGAATCAAGGAAGAAGATCAAGGCCTTGAGAAGCGACGACGGTGGAGAGTATGTCTCTTAAAAGTTTAAGGAATTCTGTGTAGTGGACGGAATTAAACGGGAATTGACGGCACCTCGTAACCCACAGTAGAATGGGGTGGCCAAGAGGAAGAACAAAATGATTGTGGGGGCAGCGTGGGAGATGCTGCATGACCAAGGCCTACCACTTCATTTGTGGGCTGAGGCATGCAACATAGTGGTCTATTTGCAGAATAGAAGCCTGCATCGCATACTTGGGATGAAGACACCAGAAGATGCTTTCTCTGGTAAGAAACCAAATGTGTGTCACTTCAGGATCTTTGGCTCATCGATATTTTTCCATGTGACCAAGGATGCCTGGAAGAAACTTGAGTCGACAACAAAGTTGAGGATACTTGTGGGGTACACTGATATACCTCGTAACTATCAAATGTACTTGCCTACCAGTTGAAGGACAGTGGTTTGCAAGATCTCAAGTATGATGAGTAGAAGGCCATGCGAGTTTCCCTTAAGAGGGAGCTCCAACTACAGGCTATGGAGGAACTTTTGGTTCCAAAGGAGGAGGAGCCTCAAACTAATGTGAAGCAGCCACATGCAGAGGTTCCAGGAGTGGAGACATCCACTCAAGCAGAGTCTTCCAGAGATGGATGGAAGCGCACAAGAGAAGCAGACAAATTGTTGTCAGATGCGAGAGAGAATGTGGGAGAACCATCTTCTCAATGTAGACAGAGGAGGTCACCTGATAGGTACACTAGATACATGGCCCTTATCAGGGAATGTGTTGAGACTAAGCCATCTTCCTTTGAGAAAGCAGTGCAACAACCGATTTGGGTTGATGCTATGTTGGAGGAGTATGACTCCATCATTCGGAATAGTGTTTGGGATGTGGTTCCAAGATCGGAGAACACGTCAGTTCTGAGTTCCCGTTAGCTTTACAAGGTAAAGAAAGTTGTTGATGGTAGTGTGGAGAAAAGTAAGGGAAGATTTATTGCTCGTGGTTTCTCACAGGTCAATGGGATCGACTATGATGATACTTTTGCTCTTGTAGCAAGGTACTCATCTATCAGTTCGATGTTGGCACTATCAGCACAGATGGGTTGGAAGATCCACCAGATGGATATGAAGACTACATTCCTCAATGGCCAGATTGAGGAAGAGGTGTACATAGAGTAGCCGGAAGGTTTTGAGACCTTTGATTGTGATTCACATGTGTGCCGACTCAAGAGAGATTTGTACGGGCTGAAGCAAGCACCTCATGCTTGGTACACCAGGATCGACAACTACTTCACCGGGTTGGGCTTAACAAAGAGTGAAGCAAATGCGAACCTGTACCACATCATGGTGAAAGGTAAGCAATTGATCATTGTACTTTATGTTGATGATCTCATATTGACAGGTGATGATCAGTCGATCATGTCTTGTAAGGAGGACCTTGCAAGAAAATTCGAAATAAAAGACATGGGTCTCATGCACTACTTCCTTGGCATGGAGTGTGGCAGAAGGATGGGGATTTGTTTGTGTCTCAGGGCAAGTATGCTAATGAGATACTCAGGAGATTCCACATGGATAAGTGCAAACCCATGCAAACTCCTCTAGCAGGTAACTAGAGGAAGGAGGATGCTACTTCAGGAGAAGTAGTAGAAGCTGTTGTGTATAGGTAGCTTGTGGGTTCACTGATGTACTTAGTGAACACATGACCAGATTTGTGCTCTGCGGTGAACCAGCTGAGTCAAGCTATGGTTCAACCTACCAAGATGTTTTGGAAGGTAGCTAAGCATGTTTTGAGATACCTTAGAGGCACATCTCAGTATGGATTATGGTACAAACGGACAAAGGGAGTGAAGATACAGGGCTTCGCTGATGAAGATTGGGAAGGGAGTCCATCAGATCGGAAGAGCACATCAGGAGGAATTTTCAACCTTGGGTCAACGACAGTTTCTTGGTACAGTAGGAATAGAGGTCAGTTGCACTCAGCTTGGCAGTGGCTGAATACATGGATGCAAGTCAGGTAGCATGTGAGGCCATCTGGATGCAAAAAATTCTAGTTGGTTTGTTTGATTAGAGGATGGATCCAACTGTGGTCTATTGTGATAATCAGAGTTGTATCAAACTCTATGAGAATTCAGTATTTCGTGACAGGTCCAAGCACATCGACATTCGGTATCATCATCTCAGAGACTGTGTGGCGCGGAGGATCATGTTGTTGCAGTATATTTCGACCGAGGAGCAAGATGTTGACATTTTGACTAAGGCATTGTCAAATTGTAAATTCGAGTTTCATAGAGACAGGATCGGGGTGGCAGTAATCCCTTTCTTGTTGAGAGGGAGTGTTGAAATGTGGCAACAAGAATATTCCAATTTTAATTTGTCCTTGAATTAAAATTGAAAATTAAAATTTGAATTTAGTCTCACCAGCTACTTGGAAAATAATTAATTAATTCAACTTGAGTTAATTAGTTGGAGAAACTTAAGCTAGAAGTCTTAGTGAAGTCATGCAATAATTATCGCTTTGATTGAGAAGATTGTCCCTTAATTAAGGAGATAAGGATGAGTTGTAATTAGTTAGCTCAGTTAACTGAGTTAAGTCCCAGTAAATTAGTTACAAATAGTTTGAGGAACTAATTGTGAGTTCAATCAGTTAATGCATGCAACTAGAGTACTCCAGATAATTGAAGATTCTCTCATAAATAACTCATGCATGTCAGTTCAGACAAACACCTAGTTGAGATTAAAGACAGGGACAATGTACTATCAGTTGCAAGAATTTTCCTATAAGAAAATCTCTTGCATGCAGAAGGAATTCATTCCTTGAGATTTGCGTAGTTTTACAATGTGTTGGAGCAGTGTGTGAGATCAGTGTCACACAAGGTTACAGTAGGAACACCCAAATAAAAATGCGCAAGGAAATAGGAGGCTTGGAAGGTAGAGGAAAAGGCATATGAGTTGTCTATTTTGTCTATGAGTAGCCATGAGGGATTGTACTCAGAGCTGGATAGTTGTGAGAGCTAAAGTTATGTGTAATCCTGAGATATTTCCACTTGTATGATAATACAGATAGTAGGGTTTTTAGCTAAGGATTTCCCCAAAGTATTCTTTTGTTCTATATGTTCTGTTTGATCTTGTTCAAATCGATTAAGCTTCCGCAAGTTTGATTGTAGAAGTAGATTAAGTATTTTGCTTTAGTTATATTGCATAATCAGGTTAATATATATGCAGTGAGAATTTCTACATAATCAACATCATTAAGAAAGTTCTGAAGGTCAATAAAAAGAACTGGCACAAAAAGATCGTTAATGATTTATGGGCGGACAGAGTCAGTACTAAAAGTTCCATAGGCATGTCTCCTTTTCAATTGGTGTACGGGGTTGATATTGTTTTTACTTCATCCCTTGTTGTTCTAGTCATGAAACTTCTGTAGGAAGTGAGCAACAAACCGAATGATATGCAACGGAGGATAAGTCAAATGATCCATTTACAACAAACCAGGGAAGAAGTATTTCAAAATACTTCCAAGCTTCAGGAAAGGATTAAAAAGATTTATGACCGCAATACCAAAGAAGATAACTTCAACATGGGTGATATGGTTCTTCGTTGGGATGCACAGAATGAAGAAAAGGGAAAACACGACAAGTTTTAAAACCTATGGAAGGGACCATACAAAGTCTCAGCATTCAAGGGGAAGAATGCTTATGTCTTGGAAGAAATAAATGGCCAAAGTTATTCGGGAGGAGAAATCAATAGTAGGCTTCTCAAGCACTACTACATCTAAAGATATTTTTGGAAATTTTCATGATCATTGTATATACCAGTTTACATCTTATGTCAGAGTTTGCAATGGCTATTTTAGGAGTTTGAAGCCCGAGGAGAAGGCCATAAGGCTTCTTGATCAGCTGCTGGTTTAAAGTTTCTGTTTGCTTTGTTTATTGTTTGTAAAAGTCAGTCAGTTAGTTAATTTTCAGTTTTAAGTTAGTCTTTGCATTTTGACTCCATGCCCAATGAATAAGGCTACTAGGTCTACGTTGTTCTTGACACCTCCAAGGAGCTGCCATCCCTAGTTGGAGCCAATGTTAGTATCAGTCAGTTATGCCTGTCACCAGTGATCAAATATGCTTTTACCAAGTTTTGTTAGGGGTCTCAAAGTCAAATTTTATCATGTCACTAGGTTTTCTGAATAAAATTTGGTCACTTGTTAGTGTGTCTAGGGTTAATTCTGCTCTCTCAAGAATTTCACATACCGGTCAATTTCATCACTCAGCTAAGTGTATCATCATTAAGAGACTATCAACATCATGTCATTCATCACCATCATGATTTCATCCGGTTCAATTTCTCCATTAGGTCATTAGGATTTCAAGGATACTAAAACTTTCATTTCATGCATAAAATCCAGCAAAGGAGGAGTGGTAATAAGCAAGTCTCTTCAATAAAATTTTGATTTCAAATGTAATTTTATGTTTTTATATGTAATAAGTACTTCAAAGTTCCAAAGGCTGCAGTTCAGAGTTCCAAAAAGATCCAATATTTCAAGAAAGCCAATAAAGTTACAAAGGTTCAAATTTCAAAGGTTATATAGTGTCAAGGTCCCAAATTCGAATTTAAAAGGAAAGATGATTTTTTTTTTTAACTCATTTGCACTCTTAAAAATCTCAAGATCTCTTAGTCATCATCGTGCAAACTCAAAAAGGAGAAAAATTGTGAAAAATCGAGGGTTTTGTTTCATTTTGGGAGAGATGTGACCCTTATCAGGAGGTGTGACCTTTCCTGCGACCTTTCTGAGCACTGCTACTGTTTGCACAACCTTTTTGGCAGTGCGACCCAAGAAGCGACCCACAATGTGACCCTTCTAGGAAATTCGTAGTGTTTGGATTTCTTCTTGGTTTCAAGATAATCTTTGATTTCTTCTAGCTTCCAAAGAGTGTTCAAGGACTCCTAAGCCTCCGCAAACAATAAGTGATCATCTACACCATCATTTCAAAGAATTTCATCAAGATAAATTGATTTATTCTTAGGATTTTCTCCAACAAAGATTTTGGTGAATGAAACCTACTTTCTACTGATTTACCACTATCATCTATCATCCATGAAACCCTAACTTAATATATCCTATAATTTTACTACTCATTCACCATCGATTTCATCAAACCTCAGCCTTCCACTACGTTTTCACCTTTGAGAAAACTTCCACATCATTTTTATCAACATTGTCTAGCTAGGGTATTATCCTTCAACAAATTTAATGGAGAGTGAACGAGAGAGTGAAAAGAAAGTGCACAAGGGAGGACATCATTCAAGGTTTGAGCCATCCACCCTGAGAGAAATCAATGCTTCTCAATTTGTCCAAAAATGTTTCAAAAATGTTGGCTGTATGAAGTTTTTTGAGAAGGTTGCAGAGGTTGGTTCTCATATCCCTTTGACAAGCCTTTGGGCATAGCAGGTATGGAGTTCAGTGTTTTAGCAGATATTATTTCTTCAACAACAGATTTTCCCAATCATGGTGACACTTGGTTTAAAGGCATGGAATTACACCTTGATGATTATAAGATGTTCCTAAAACCTAATGTCAAAGCGACTTCTAAACAAGTTTTTCCTTTTAGACATCTGCTTAACAAGTTTATTATGAAATATTTTACATGTGAAGGCAAATTCTCCTGATTATACAGGTATCATGTTAAGTTACTTATGTACTTCACCTCTACAAGAACACTTAATTTGTGCAAATTTCTGTTTAGGAGTGTGGTGAAGATGACTGGAAAAATTCACACCAGGGGACAACCTCATATCACCAATTTGTTTTACCATAGTCTGATCAAGATTGTGGTTATGCATTAGCTTTCAGTGAAGCAAATCACCTTGGAAACCTTTCTGGATAAACTAAAAACTGCTCCTGGTATTAGCCCCACTGTTTCTCCTAGCAAAACAACGCCATCAGGGTCAAGGTCCACAAAAACAAATAGAGCATGGTTATACAAGCAAAGAGGTACGGGTTTCAGAGGCACCTAGAACTAAGGTAACCAAGACATATCAAATATGGAACATGCTTGTGTTTGCTCCACAGACTGTGGAAGGGGCCAAGCCTTCTGCATCAGCACAACAGGGATCACATTTGCAGGATGAGGAGATCATCCATCATGACATACACATAGTGGATTTGGAGTCCCAAGATGATCATCAAATCCTGCAACAAGTTATCAAAGAGAAATATTCTCAGATCATGGAGCTCCATGACAATTTTGCAAGGGAAAAATCCATCATTTCCTTCCTTGAGCAAGAAAACAATCAACTCAAGGTCAAACAACTAATAATGGAAAAAGCGAAATTCGGGGTTATGCGGCAAGAGGTCAAAGGTAAAGCAGTGCTAGACAATGATGAATAAGAAAAGTAGGTTGGAAGGAAGAGGCCTAGGACAATGGGTCTCAAAAGAGCGTTGCAGAAGGAAAGAGACCAAAACCTACTAAACAAGGATTTGAGTATTGAAGACAGAATTGCTATGGAAATCAATGAAGACAGGGAATATTGGCTAGGAAAAGTCAATGGCCATCTATAGAAGCTTCTTGATAAGGCTAATAGGGACAATCGGATGTTGAGGCACATGGCCCACCACTATCAAACAAGTAATTAGATTGCACAAATTAAAATTGAGAAATTGAAAACAAGACTGAAAGAAGTCCAAGACAAGCAAAGGGAGTCAAGAAAAAGGGGTAAAAGAGTGAAATTGGTGGCCAAAACACCCTTGGATGTTTAGCCTATCATCCATAGCAGGCAACGAGAAAATTTTGAAAATTTTGGAGCAATTTGAATTTTTTTTGAAATTTCGCAGGAAATGGCACACATAAGTGTTTTTTCCCGTGGGTATTTTTTGGAGCTTGATGTTTCATTAGAAGTAGACACGTGGGATACTTGACCCAGCTTTCAAAATTCAGAATAGACTCCTAAAAATCTGCCAAAATCAACTCTCAACAGAGGCAACCCTTCTGAAAAAATTCCTCTTTTGGTGCATGTTGGTGTGACCATTTTGCTGGCTGGTGTGACCCCTCTGGTCCTGGCACAACCCATCTGGTCTAGTAACTTTTTGAGTACTGAATGGTGGAAAATTTGAGATATTGTGATCTATTAATTTTACTTTAGGTTTCTTAGTTGGTTTTGGCCTCACTTTATGAAGAAATTTGTAATTAATGAGGAGATATGCTCTCTTAAACTTTAGCCTAAAATTTGGAAACTGTCTCAACTATCCTAGTTTCTAGGTGAGGACTCATCAATTCCATTTATGATGAACCTTGAATAGAATTTTCAACCTCATGAGATGTCATATGTTGTATTTTCCTATATGGGACGGGAAAGAATCATTTTCGAGAGGTTGGACAATTGAGGAGAGAACTATTGTAGCATGTATTTGACATTTCTGGAAATCAAAGGACAAAATTTTCAACTATTATTAGGAATTCATGTGTAGTAAGTCTGTGATATTGTTTTTCCTCTATTGTTACTTTATATGAATGATATTTATCTTCTCTGTCCATTCATCAACTCTTCAATAGTTTTCCTTACAGTTTATAAACATAATTCTTTTCACTAGGCTCTGTTTTGATGGAAAATTATTATGTGTTACTTTCTCTCTTGCTTAATGAATTCATGTTTCATTCTCATTAAGACATTTATGCTTCTTCTGAACACCATTCTACATCCAAAAAACCTAAAATCGATCACAAAAGTACTACTTCCTTGCTCCTTCATATCTTTGCTACTGTAATCATTTGAACCTCTAAACTAGCTACTTGGTTTTTCTCCCTTATTCAACAAAAAAACCCTACATTTCCAAAACCTACGTGAGCCTAGCTATCTAGACTAAAATCCTTTACATCTCAGTCATCTGTTGCCTGTTATTTCATAAAGAGAGCCATGTCTAGTTTGGTAGGGCTAGCTACTAAACTAAAATCTTGGTCGGTGGTTACCTCCGTCGATTCCTCACAGCCTGGGACATTGTGGGGGATAACAATTTCCTTGTTGGTTTTGGGTGGATGGTATATGCATGTGGTTCCTTGGTTATGTGTTGTCATTGGCATGGAGATTTGCCTGGATTGAAAATGGTTTCAGCTTTGCCTTTCCATTTCCTAGAGAGCCACGGTGTTGTGGGTTTTCCACTTATTTTTCTTATTGGTGCTAAGGTTACCAATGGTTTTGGGTTGGAATAAACACTCTAGAAGCCCTAGAACAACTTGGGTTGAGTTACTAATTCATGGATCCATAGGTTGGGATAAACGCTTTGGAGCCCTAGAGGGATGTGAGCTGAGTTACTAGTTCCTGCAGTGCTAGAGAACATGGGTAGAGATTGATCTAGTTTATGTTAAGATTTCTAGACTGTAGAGGTGGAATCACTATGGTTGAGGGTTGAGATGGTTTGAACTTTGGAATCCTTGGTTGGTTTTGTCTTGGTTTATTCCATGAGATCCCACATTCATGCTTGGAATATGGTGCGGAGGTGATTGGATGACAGAGAGGTTTGGTTCAGCCCAATCGATGATCAAGTTGTACGTGGAAGTCCTTGACTTGGTTGGCATTTTCACATGTTACTATGAGATATTTTCCTATTGTGATTTATGAGCACTTTTACTGGTTATGATGTTGACACTATAACCGATTTTCCATGGTTTTTATGTTGGTTATTTGTTGATTATATGATGTAATCTATGTATGGCTGTTGACATGTTTTGATAAGTTATTTATTGGTTGATGAATGCACTGACTAACAAGTGTTATTGCAGCTAGCTAGAGAGGGATTAGATCCTTCTTGGTGATTCTCAAATGAAGACTATCAATTTATGATCATATATGCATTCATGACATGTATCTTACATGTTTACCACATGTTATGGATTAGGCATCTTTTGGTCAAGTTATTGTTGGAGTTTGATTGGTTGGGTTTGTCATCACCTGTGATCACATTCTGGAAAGTCAGGCAATTCTAGGCATTGGTATGGAGGCTAACCTGAAAAGATAGCATAGATCCCGGAACCGCATGCTAAAAATAGGAGATTTTGGGCCATAAAAACATGGAACTAGGCTTATGAGTTTGGTTGGAAGCTCATAATTGCATGCATGTTGTATTGTGAGTGTGGTTGGGGGTTAAGCTTGTGAAAAGGCAGTTCTAGCTCAGAATTTGGGCATCAGAGGTTGTGTGTTGACTTTTGGGTGATCTAGTTTTCCTGAGGAATGTATGTAAGTTGTCAGTGTGTTGACCCCACTTCCATAACTAGAACTTGGAGGTTGGATCATGTCATAGTGACACTCATATCATGTTTGCCCTGGCGAGCTTGTGAATTTTGGTAAATGTGGGAGGAGGCGTTTACAGGGTGGTATTAGACCTTCTAGGTTCAAACACTTGGACTAGATGGGCTAGATGTGATTGTTATGTATGAATGTTAGTTGTCAATATGTTTGTTGTGCATGCATCATGATGATCATTATTTCATTTTGCATCATGATGATGATGTTGAGATGATTAATATGTTGATGTCATTATGTAGATGTATATCTTGCTAATCCAGATTGATTGTGCAGAGGGGATAGCCTCCCGTGAACTTCACTTGGATCATATCTATATTTGGTTTATCTTGTTGAGAATAGCAACAAGAAATGCTAAAAATAACATTCAGAGTATAATTCCAATTTTAATTTTTCCTTGAATTAAAATTCGAATTTAGTCTCACCAGCTGCTTGAAAAATAATTAATTAATTCATCTTGGATTAACTAGTTGGAGAAATTCAAGCTAGAAGTCCTTGTGATGTCATGCAACAGATATCCCTTAAATTAAGGAGATAAGGTTGAGTTATATTTGAGTTGTAATTAGTTAGCTCAGTTATTGAGTTAAGTCTAGTTAGATTAGTTCCAAACCGTTTGAGGAACTAATTGTGAGTTCACTCAGTTAATGCATGCATGAATCAAACTAGTGTACTCCAAATAACTGAAGATTCTCTCATCATTAACTCATTCATGTCTATTCTGAGAAAGACCCAGTTGAGATTAAAGACGGGGACAATGTACTATCAGTTGCATGTTTTATCCTATAAAGGAAACTCATCCATGCAGAAGGAATAAGGTTCCTTAAGGATTGCGTAGTTTTACAGGGTGTGAGATCAATGTGAGTGATTGATGTTACACTTGGTAACAGTAGGATCACCAAGGAGAAACTACGCAAGGAAATAGGAGGCTTGGAGGGCAGAGGAGAAGGTCTGTGAGAAGCCTTATTTTCCTGTGAGCATCTAGGAGGATTGTACTGAGAGCTGGCTAGCTGTGAGAGCTAAAGATTTGTGTAATTGTGATGTATTTCCACATTGTATGATAATACAGATAGTGGGGTTTTTAGCTGAGGCTTTTCCCTGAGTATTTTCTGTGTTTCATGTGCATTGATTCTTCTTCTAGTTATATGTGTTCCACTTGATCTTGCTCAAACCTATTAAGCTTCCACAAGTTTGATAGTAGAAGTAGATTATAGTATTTTTCTTTGGTATATTGCATTATCGAGTTAATCTATAGTCAGATTTTCTACATAGATCTCAGAGGTAGATTTGTACAGAATTTGCAAGAAATTCTACATGGTATCGGAGCAATGAACAATATACAAAAAAATAATCTATATATATATATTATATATTATATATATATTGGTCGCGAGTTTGGAGAGCAGATTTGATTTTTTTTTAGAAAAAATAGCATATTTTGATTCTTTGCGAAGAAATACCCAGATTAAAACAAAATCAGCCGAATCGAAGTTCGGATGAGGGAGATATTGGTGATTTAAAATTAGCTATTTTTCTAGAAAATTTTGTGACAACAGGACAAATGAAACAGAATGGTGTGCTAGCCAAGAACCTATATGCTCTTGAGGTTCAAGATGCACACAAAGCCTTGAGGATCAAGGCAAATGTTAGAGACTTGGTGGTTGAGAGGGAGAGTAAATTACATCTCAACATGTAGTCGTAGAAGATGTCTCAGATAATTGTGGAGGAGCCACAATTGGAGAAGTGGGTAGAGGGATCATATGCAACCATACCTCTATGTGTGAGGTGGGGCGATGTAAAGTGATAGTCCCAAGAAGGCTGAAATTGGGCAGGGTTCCTTGAGAGGTTTTATCTCATGGATCGTACCTTGCTACGAAAGCCCAAAGTACATAATAGCAGGAGGAATCAATGGGATTGATGCAGTTAGAGATCAAAGTGACAGAGGCTAGAGTAGTTAGATACTGAAGAGCGCAGAGAAGGGTTGACAACAGTGCAGAAAGGCAGAGTCAGCAGAAGCGTAGAGTTTTCATTCGACAAAGGCAATAACAATCAGAGACTTTGCTGACAGATGCATCATACTGATTCAGGTTGGATATTTTTTGTTTCTAGAGTTGTTGGAGCAACAAAAATAGGGAGAAGTGTTGCATACAGAACATTCCAAAGGTTTAGGATCGGGATCGAGTTGAATTCCTTTCTTGTTGAGAGGGAGTGTTGAGAATAACAACAAGAAATTCTAAAAATAGCATTCATAATATTCCAATTTTAATTTGTCCTTGAATTAAAATTGAGAATTAAAATTCGAATTTAGTCTCACCAGCTACTTGAAAAATAATTAATTAATTAATCTTGGATTAATTAGTTGGATAAATTCAAGCTAGAAGTCTTTGTGAAGTCATCCAATAGTTATCCCTTAAATTAAGGAGATAAGGTTGAGTTGTATTTGAGTTGTAGTTAGTTAGCTCAGTTTACTGAGTTAAGTCCAGTTAGATTAGTTCCAAACTGTTTGAGGAAATTATTGTGAGTTCAGTCAGTTTATGCATGCATGCATCAAACTAGTGTACTCCAGATAACTGAAGATTCTCTCATCATTAACTTATGCATGTCTATTCTGAGAAAGACCCAGTTGATATTAAAGACAGGGACAATGTACTATCAATTGCATGTTTTCTCCTATAAAGGAAACTCATCCATGCAGAAGGAACAAGGTTCCTTGAGGATTGCACAGTTTTACAAGGCATGATATGGGTGTGAGTGATCAGTGTTACACTTGGTAATAGTAGGATCACCCAGGGGAATCTGCACAAGGAAATAGGAGGCTTGGAGGGCAGAGGAGAAGGTTTGTGAGAAGCCTTATTTGCCTGTGAGCATACAGGAGCATTGTACTGAGAGTTGGCTAGCTGTGAGAGCTAAAGCTTTGTGTAATTATGATGTATTTCAACCTTGTATGATAATACAGATAGTGGGGTTTTTAGCTGAGGCTTTCCCCTGAGAATTTTTTGTGTTTCATGTGCATTGATTCTTCTTCTAGTTATATGTGTTCCACTTGATCTTGCTCAAACCTATTAAGCTTCCGCAAGTTTGATAGTAGAAGTAGATTATAGTATTTTGCTTTAGTATATTGCATTATCGAGTTAATCTACAGTCAGATTTTCTACATATATCTTAGAGGTAGATTTGTAGAGAATTTGCAGGAAATTCTACATATCTACCATGACATGTTTGTAGGAAATAGAAGAATAGAGATGACGAAAAAAATGGTGGGTTACGATTCACATGACTCTCCTTATAAATAAGCTGAGCAATAAGGAGATGAGTATTCTACTAATATAGAAAATACATTGAGAAGTCTTAAGGTAGAGATCAGAAGTCGCAAGGCATATAATGACAGGATAATTAAGTCACAGGAAAGACTTTCCATAGCTCAAGAAACGTGAGTAGAGGCCAATGCAGTGATCCTTCAAAGCTTATTAGTTTTGAAGAGTCAGGGACAACCAAGAATCAGCCATGGATAGGAGGAAAGGACTAGCGGGGCATATGGCAGCAGGTCTCAATCATGATACAGGTTGGACAAGGATGACACACCCAGAGGTGGCAGATGGTTGGATACACCTAACAAGAGAGGTAGTTCTTATGGGTTCTATTCTAGTTTTGGTTGAGAGAGACATCATGGTCATCACCTCCATCATCCTTATAGGATGAGTGAGAAGTAGTACTTGCTAGATGAGTTCAAGAAGCCAAGCCTCCTATATTTGATGGAGAGATGAAGAAACTAAAAGATGCAGAAGGATGGCTACGTGGTGTTAGTGCCTGTCAGTCCTGTCAATCACTGGTGATAAGAGGTGCTCTTACAAAGTTTTTTACTAGGGTCTTAGGCCAAAATTTTATGGTTTCAAATAAATTTTCAATAAAAATTTGGTCATTGGTTATGGAGGTTCAGTCTTTACTACTCCTTTCAGTTCCATGGTCAATCAAAACCATCATGGTCAGGTCAAATTACTATTAGAACAATCCCATAGTCATTATGGTCATAATTCATCTCATAAGTCCATGCTGGGTCACCACTAGGTCATAGGGTTAATTTCCTTGAAAATTTGTCATGTCACCACTAAAATCATTTTATAAAGGAGTAATGAAAGTCAAGTTGTCTATAAAGGGTTTAAAGCATGATTTTTACCTTATAATGAAATAATTTCATAAAGTTACGAAGCTACATTGTAAATAAACATCAAAGTCAATTTATGAAAAGTGATGGTGGGTCCATTACCATATGTAAGTAAAAAATCGATTTCCACAAGCTATAAAGGAGTCCCACTCACTCTCCATTTGCTCATTCCATTTTCCAAGACATTACTCCACCAAAACAAATCGAATTTGCCAGCTAAAGATTAGTTTTTGCGTGCCCAAGTCTAGTTTCTCTTCAACGCTGCGCAAATCCTCATGTTGTGTTGCGCATTTCCTTGGACTACTGCGTTTTTCATCAAAGAGATGTGAACTTCCTTGGAGTGGTTTCTTTCATCATATTCCAGTTTTGTCATATTTAATCCATGTTGGTGGCCTCTTATTTGCTCAATTAATCTCTTAAGTTGTGTTGCTAAGTTTCAGTTCCCTCTCTTAGGGTTTTGAAAATAGTTTTCATGATTTCATGATTTCCATGGTAGAATTATTATCAGAACTTGTATCTTGATGCTTATGCACCTTCTCCTATCCTAATCACATATTCCCAAACACCCTTTATCAAACCCATCCTCAAATTCCATCATTTTTACAAAAACCCTAGCCAAAGTACACTTTCCTAGGCTAGGACAGTGTTTCCCTTCTTTGAAACCCTTCCCCTCACCCAAATTTTGAATTTCCACCTTCCTTAGCTCCCTAAGATCCCTCACTATCGTCCAAAAATTTCCCAAGAATTTAACAGTTCCCTTTCCCTTTCATTTCCCTTAATTTCCTCAAGATATCTAAATCCCTTGTTTTCCTACAAGTAAAACCCTAATTTCTCTCCCATAGAACTAGGTGTTACCATGGAGTTCAAAACATTTGAACAAAAGAGGCATAAAGGAGGGCAAATCATCAGATATGATCCTACCTCAACTCAAGAAATCATGTCATCTCCTTTCATCAGAAAATCACTTGAAGATGCAGGTTGTCTTGCTTTTTGCTAGAGAATTGAGCAACTTAGGTTTCATGACCAACTGACAAGTGCTTTTGCCACCAAGTTAAGGAGGGATAAAGTGACTATAGCAGGATTTGAGTTCACTCTTTCAAGGGAAATCATCTCCACAACTACAGGGATTCCATACACTAGAGAAACTTGGTTTAAGAAAAGATACACTGACCTTCAAAGTTATAAGATGTACTTGAAAACACCATATAAGACAACTCCAAAACATGTTTTTCCATTCAGACATTTTCTGGATAGATATACCCCTCTCATGAAATTAATCATGAAATATTTTACATGTGAGGGTAGGTATTCAAGGTTGTTTCAATACCACATGAGGATTTTGACGCATTTCACCGGTGTGAAGCAACTCAATTTGCCTTACTATCTTTATAGAAGCCTAACAAAAATGACAAAGAAGGTACAAAAGATTGGAGAAAATAATCATACTAGTCTATTTCATCATGGATTGGTGAAAAATGTAGTTTGTCATCAATTGGCACGGGTAAATTTGTCTTGGGATGGCCTTGCAAATTCAACTTTCCCCCCAGCTTCTCCAGCTATATCTAGTGGTGATTCAACATCTCTAAACTCACCAACACAGCAAGAGGTTGCTTCTTCAAGCAAACCTACCAAGAGGAATTTTAGGGCAAAAGTGACTAAGACTTATTCTAGAGGAAAAAAGGCTTGTGCTTGCTCCAAATATTGTTGAAAGGGCCAAGCCTAGAGTAGGTGAACAGAGAGCATCCCCACATCATGAGGAATTCACTCATCCAGGTACCAATGTGACAGATGTGGAGAAAGGTCACGATGAAAAAGTTGTAAAGAAAATCATAATGGATAAGGAAGCTGAGATCAAAAAGTTGGAAGACAAGTTGATAGAGGCAAATGCTTTGATAACATGCTTACAACAAGAAAACATGCAATTGAAAGTAAGCAAGATGATCCAAAACAAATACATAGAAAACTTGAAGAAAGAGGATGTAAAAGGAAAAACAGTGGTCCAGTTGGGTGATTCAGAAGATAAATAAGAGCAAAGCACATCAAGGAAACCAAGAACAAGAGGCATCAAGATACCCCTTGAGCTACAAAAAGAAGTTTCTCCACCTAAAGGTCAAATCACTATGAATAACTTAATTACTGAAGAGAACAATGCATGCAGAGTATATTGACTTGACAAGGTTAATGGCCACATTGAGAAGCTCCTCAAGAAGGCAATTAGGGACAATAACTTTCAAATACACATGGTCGTGCATTACTATATAAAAAACAAGGTATCCCAAATTAGAATCAAGCAATTGAAGGCAAAGCTGAAGGAAACCCTAACAAGCCAAAAGAACAAAGAGAAGCTTGATCTACTTTCTGAGTCCTCTCTCATTACATGACATATCATATGATGACTTCACTTGACAATTTTGAAGAAATTCTGAGAATTGTTTTCCATTTTGGAATTTTTGGTGGTTTTAAGCCTATTTTGAAACTGAGTAACAACTATATGTGCAGCGCCTAGGTGCTATGCTTTTTCCTCAGGGCTCCTTTTTGCCAAAAACTCACCATAATTGGATAGATAATGGCCTAAGCATCTCAGCTATCCACTTTTTCAAACTTGGCAGCAAACATATTTAGAGAAAATGTCAAAAAAGGGGTAAAAAAGTCATTCTCTGCTACTGTTTTGAAGTAGGCGCTGCACATATCAGTGTAGTCTGGGGAAAATCAAATTTTCTCCCTATTGGAGTGTCCAAATCACTCTCTTGAAGAGTCAAATGACAATTAGAGATCCATAGATTTCCAATGAGCTATCAAGCTCTAAATTTGGAGCATGGGAAGGCCTGCAAAATCCTCCTGCAAGCTAGGCTCTACGCATATGTCTGAAGGCACTGTACATATCCCTGATGGCCTTGTGCATATATCTGTCAAAGCTTTTCTTCAACAAATTTCGACTTAATGATATAATTTTACTATTTCGATGTCTTAATGATGTAATTATGGGTGAATTAGGTTTGTAAGTTGTTTTTTTATGTTAACCTAGGCCTTATTAAAGAGGGAAAACTCAAAGCAAAGTCTAAATGAAGAATCTGTATTCAACCTTCTCAGTCTCAGTTGTTAGTTGAGATATTCTTGGAAATTGTTCCACCACTCATGTATTCGACCCCTGAGAGTGAGGAAACTATTTATTTTGGTCTATATGTATCATTTTCCCAGTCAGAGAGAAAGGTTGGACATCTGAGGAGAAAACTCTTGTAGCTTTGTGCTTGAGCATTTTCAGGAAATTAAAGGAACAATTGCAACTATTATCTAGGAATTCATGTGCAACGAGTTTGTGATGCTGTAATTTCTGTGTTATAGTTTTATATGAAAGATATTCATCTTCTCTTTCCATTCCTCAGTTCTTCAATTGTTTTCTTTAAAGTTTATAAGCAAAATTCTTTGCATAAAGCTCTGCTTTGATGGGAATACCATTACGTGTTAATTTCTCTCTTGCTTAATGAATTCATGATATATATGCTCATTAAGATATCTTGTTTCTTCTAAACATTACACTACACTAACAAACCCTAAGCGATCACGAAATTATTGCTACCTTGCTCCTTTATATATTTGTTGATATTACCCTTTTGATCCTTTGACCTAGTTACCTGGTTTTCATCACTTGTCCAGAATCAAAACCTTAAATTTTCAAAACCTATCTAAGCCTCGCATATCTAGCATAAAATACTTTCATATTCCAGTCAATTCTTTGGCTGTAATCTCGTAGAGAGAGCCCTCTCTAGTTTGGTAGGGCTAGCTACTAAAATGAAAGCTTAGTCTATGGTTACCTCTGTTAATTCCTCTCAGCCTGGGACATTGTGGAGGATAACATTTTGGCGACGTTTCCAGGGAAACAATTAATATATTATTCCTGCGATTCATTCTATAAGTGCATTCAAGACTTGTTCTATGGGTGACAGATTCCGGTATCAGAAGGCTGATTTAAGAAATCACATCAAGTTCAAGGTGTAAAAATTATGGCTCCTAAAAGACATACAAGGTCAAATCCTGACCCAAATCAATCTCTTGTGGTTGATGATCTAGAGAAACTACTTAGGAAACTCAAATCATGTATTCCTAAAAGTGAAACTCGAAAATTAGTAAGAACTACTTTGCCTGAACAATTATTCACTGTTGAAAATCTTTCTTTCTATATTCAGTTTTAGCTATCTCTTTTCAGATAAAAATCCGAGTCTTTCCTTTCTGAAGTGGTACTTGACCCTATTAAATTTGATTCCCACCTCCCTTCTTCTAAATCCCTCTTTTCTAAAGCCAATCATGAGATTTGGCTAAACTTTGATAAACTCCAAAGTCTAGCTCACCAACTTCAAATCACCACTGAAAAAGCTTACATTCAATATCAGCTTGAAAACCTAGCTACTGCTTCATCCTCCACTGCACCTCCAAACACATCAACTACATCATCTGTTATTGTTAATTTACCACCACCTCCATTAGTATCATCATCTCCATCAACACAACCCATTGTAGCACCTTTACAACCCCCTCCAACAATCATGGCATGTTTTGCCCCTCTAATATTACCTGCTCAGCTTACTGCTCTACCTCAAAACAATGGACAAATACTCCCTATGTCTGATGGGAGTTCATAAATCACAGCGCAACAGCATGTTGACAAATTGGTGGATTTCATTGACCTTGAAGAGGTTGATGAAGAAGATGCTAAGATGAGAATCATAGCCTAGAGCTCTTCCAGAGATGTTAAGAAATGGTTTCTCATTTTGGCAGCCAATTCTATCAATAGCTCTAAGCGGTTGATAAAGTTGTTCTTAGTTCGGTGGTAAGAAAAGAAGAATCCATTAGAGATTTTGGCTGAGTATAATTCCATGAAAAGAAACCCGAATGAGATAGTGCAAGAATTCACAACAAGGTTCAATATGGTGTATAATTTCATTCTTGATGATATGAAACCTCCCCCTAGTTTAGCACTCCTCCACTATCCTGATGCCTTTGACCCAGACATGGCATATCAACTTAGGGAGAGAGACCCTGCAACTTTAGAAGAAATGCAACGAAATGCAATAAGTTTGGAAGCTAATTTGTTGATCAAGAAATCTAAAACAAAACCCGAGAAACCTAAGAAGAAAGTCACCATTAAGGAAGAGTCCTCTTCATCTTCTCATGTACAACTTGACACTGATAAAAAGCATGGAAATAATGATGGACACAATGACAATAGTAGATCGACAAGCGTAGCCTTCAATAAGGAACCCAAATTATCGGGGACAACAACAACCATAGTTCAGAAATAAGCAGAAAGAGTAGAAAAATTAGGATCCTCAGGGACAAATCAGAACTCCATTTCAACAAAATTACACTAAATGCCACAAGAAAGATGAAGAATAAATTGTTGAAGAAAATCATTTCTTCGAGGAAGATGAAATACCTACTTTTCTGACTGAGGAAGACCAGTTTTCTCAGGAGTCTTTTATACCAAGTGATCAGCATTTTTCCCTTGCAAATGATGATTTATGGGCATTGCAAACCGAAGAGTACCAAAGGGGATATCAGAATGCTCTCAGCCATTTACAGAAGCAGTACAATTTGAGAAGCAGGAATGTGCCTGTCACATTGAATTAGAAAAGGCTGAATGCTTAGATGTACAAGACAAAGAAACAACCGCTGCAGATAAAAACATAGAAAAGGAGATTGTCATATTAAGTCAAGATAAAACTAACGAAGTTTCTACCAGTAATGTGAGAAAGGATAAGGAGGCTCAAAGAAAAGGTCATAGAAAGGAGTCTTAATCCAAAGGACAACCTGAAAAGAAGGACATCACTACAAAAGAGGCAGATACGCAATCCAATTTGTTTAGTTTAGAGAATGAAATTTCTAAATTGAAAGTTTTGATTCCTCTAACTTAACTAGTCAAGAATGATAAGTACAAGTCTCAAATTGCTAAAATGTTGAAAATATATAAGATGTTAGATACAATTAATGTTGCCGATGATGAGCTTGCAATTTTGTTTGGTCCAGCTCTAGAGGGAAGTCCTGAATATAGTGAAGTCCCACCTTTCTATCTTAGTCTGAAACTCCATGATTTTATCCTCCATAATGCCATGTTAGATTTCAGTGCCTCGCATAACCTTATACCAAAATTTATTATGGAAAAACTAGGATTAAATATCACCGAACTTATCATGACCTCTATTCATTTGATTCAGGAAGAGTGAAATGCCTTGGCCTTATCAAAGACTTTGTAGTATCCTTGGACCAAATTCCAGTCAAGAATGTGTTGATGGATGTAGTGGCTGCTGATATACCTCCACGGTTTGGCATTTTTCTCTCACGATCTTGGGGGAAAAAGCTGAAAGGAACCTTGCAACTTGATTTTTCCTATGTTACTATACCAATATTTGGGCAGCTTAGAAAACTGTACCGGGAGAAAAAAAAAATGAAATTCATGATTAGTAGCAAAAAAAAACCAAATAATCATCCCATTCACGCTGTACAAACCGTCCTAGAGTCTTTCATTTTGTATAGTAATATGAATCTAATAGATGATGATAGTCATCTTGTAGAATTTTTAGAATTTTTGGATGTTATAAGTAGTGTATAGGAAGATTTTATTGTTGAAGAAAAGGAAAAGAATGTAGTGTCTTTGCAACCAGAAAGTTCACCTAAAAATATTGTTGAGTCAATGCAGAAAACTAAGATTGTTGAGATAGTGATTCATCCTCCAAAAAATCAAATAGTTAAGCCTCCCAAAGCTCTATTTTTGGATGAAGAACATGGTCTTTGGACCATGGAGTTTGATGGTGCATTGGGGAAAGAAGGAGTTGGGATTGGCATATGGATTCATGGTCCCTTGCATCAGTCATGTAAAATTCTTCGCAATGTAAGATTGAGTTCTTATAAGTTGGCCTTTGATTTCTCAAATAATGAGGCAGAGTACAAAGCACTAATTGTTGGCCTTAAAATTCTGAAAAAAACTAGGAGCAAAGAAAATTTCAGTTTATGGTGACTATGAGTTGGTAATTAAACAGGTAAAAGGGGAATACCAGGCCAAGCATCCAACGGTGTGAGCTTATTGAAATGTTGTCCTTGACATTCTTAGGACTTTTTTCAGAATATAATTTGTCTTTGATTCCTATAACTCATAATATTATGGCTGATTCCTTTGCTACTGCAGCTAGTATGGTTAAGATTCTTATCCACTCCAATAATAAGTATTCTGTTCATGTTAAACACTGCCTAGCTGTCCCTGACAATCTGAGATATTGGCAGGTGTTTTGGGATGACAAATGGATTAACAATTTTCTGTAGATGGAGGATGAATTTCTGAATTCCCATATTGATGATGCATTTGATGAGAATGATCCAGAAATTGAAGCAATCGAAGTTGAAGTGTTTTAGTTGAAAGATAATAAAATTCCACGAGGTCTCGTACCTTTGTAAGAGGTATTTTACCATGATGATTTCGCTAAAAATTCCACCATGGTTCCCACAGAAAAAGGTGTTGAATATGTAAACATTGGTACAATAGGTAAGCCTAAGATGGTCAAATTGTCAAAGTCTCTATCTCCTAAGATGAAAAGTAAGTACATTGCTTTGATGGCAGAATTTTCTAATGTATTTGCTTAGGACTATTTATATTTAAAGGTGTATGATAAAAACATCATTCAGTACAATATACCGGTTAAGCTTGATCAAAAACCATTCCGCTAGAAGCTGAGGAGGATTAATCCTAAATTGTTGCCATCCATTGAGAAAGAGGTAAATAGACTCTACAAATATGGTATTATAATTCCTATTCGTTTTTTTGAATGGATGTCAAATCTTGTGCCGGTGAGAAATAAGATCGGGGAGATTCATCTTTGTATTGATTTCAAAAATTTGAACAAAGTGTCCTTGAAGGACAATTATCCCTTGCTGAAGATGGACCATATACTACAGAAGGTAGTTGGGTCTTCTAGGATGTCATTGCTTGATGGATACTTGGGCTACAACCAAATTTTGGTGCACAAGGATGATTAGTTGAAAACAACGTTCACAACACCATGGGGTACAATCATGTACGCCAAGATGCCATTTGGATTGAAGAATGTGGGGGCGACATTTCCCAGAGGAAACTGGCACTTAATGATAAGCTTCGGAAAATCAAGATGGAAAAGGGTGATACTATTTCTACATATCGTAACAAGCTCACCACCTACAGAGATGAGCTTGGTAGTGTGGGAATAACTACAACCGATGATGATATGGTGAGTCTTGCTCTCCTCGGTCTTCCAAAGAGCTGGAATAGCTACCAGGACTCTATGAATGGAAGAGAGAAACTACTGGACTAGGAACGACTATGGTCAGATCTAATGCAGGAGGAGCACCAGAGATGGTTCTTCATCTAAGCGTGATGATGAAGAAAATCTGGCCTTAGCAAGTAAGACAAGGAAAGGGAAAGGGAAGGCTTCCCATTCCAAATCGAATTCTTCTCATGGAGGGAAGAAGATTGACAAATCTAAAGTGAGATGCTTTAATTGTCATGAGGTGGGCCATTATGGAACTAATTGCCTATTGAAAAAATCCAAGAAGGGATCCTCGAAAGGATCAGAAGATTAGGCATTAGCCTCTCAGTTCGAATGGATTTTACCCTCATCGCATGTATGGTTTCATCGATGGTGGGTTGTGTTTGGTATCTTGACAGTGGAGCCTCATTCCACATGACCGATGATAAAAGTTTATTCAGTACCTTGGAGGAGAAAGACCTCAAGATGCACATAGAGATGGGTGACGATGGGAAGTACATTGTTTTAGGAGTGGGCACGGTTGCTTTTCAGAGGGAGCATGGATCTCCTCTCACCTTGACAGATGTGAAGTATGTGCTTGGACTGATGAAGAAATTGGTATCGGTCGCGATGTTGGAGGACAAAGGCTACAATATTGTCTTTAGTAAAGGAAAGGCTTTCCTGAGACACATAGCCAAAGTTCAGACCAAGAGGATTCGAGTGAAGAATCTCTATAAACTAGAGGTAGATGACTATGTTGCATTGAGTTCGAAAGTAGAATTGGTGCAAAGCGAAGACATTGGTGAGTTATGGCATAGGCTGCTAGGCCACTTGCATCATGGGGCCTTGAAGATAATGCAACAGATCTCTAATGGACTTCCTAAAGGTAAACTTGAGCAAGTGGACACATGAAAAGGTTGCACCTTGGGAAAGTACACCAAGTCTTCCTTTCATGATCTAGACAGTCAAACTGAAGCGATCTTAGAGCGAGTTCATACTGATTTGTGTGGACCATTCTCGATGGAATCCACCACGAAACAAAGGTATTATGTGATTTTCATTGATGATTTTTCTCGTAAATGCTGGATTTATTTCATGCAGAATAAGGATCAAACCTTCTCAAAGTTTTGTGAGTTAAAAGCTTTGGTTGAGAAAGAATAAGGAAAGAAGATCAAGGCCTTGAGAAGTGACAATAGTGGAGAGTATGCTCTCAAGAGTTTAAGGACTTCTATGCAGTGGACGGAATTAAACGGGAATTGATGGCACCTCATAGTCCACAGTGGAATGGGGTGGCCGAGAGGAAGAATAGAACGATTGTGGTGGCAGCTCGGGCGATGCTGCATGACCAAAGCCTACCACTTCATTGTGGGTTGAGGCATGTAACACATTGGTCTATTTGCAGAATAGAAGCCCGCATCGAATACTTGGGATGAAGACACCAGAAGAAACTTTCTTCGATAAGAGACCAGATGTGTGTCACTTCAGGATCTTTGGCTCATCGGTATTTTTCCATGTGACCAAGGATGCTCGGAAGAAACTTGAGTCGACAACAGAGTTGGGGATACTTGTGGGGTACACTGATACACCTCGCAACTATCGGGTGTACTTGCCTACCAATCAGAGGACAGTGGTTCGCAGAGATCTCAAGTATGATGAGTTGAAGGCCATGCGAGTTTCCCTTGAGAGGGGGCTCCAACTACAGGTTGTGGAGGAAGTTTGGTTCCAAAGGAGGAGGAGCCTTAGACTGATGCGAAGCAGCCACATGCAGAGGTTCCAGGAGTGGAGACATCCAATCAAGCAGAGTCTTCCAGAGATGGATGGAAGCACACAAGAGAAGCAGACATATTGTTGTTAGACTCGAGAGAGAATGTGGGAGAACCATCTTCTCAGCGCAGACAGAGGAGGTCACCTGATAGGTACACTGGATACATGGCCCTTGTTGGGGAATGTGTTGAGACCAAGCCATCTTCCTTTAAGGAAGTAGTGCAGCAACCGCTTTGGGTTGTTGCTATGGTGGAGGAGTATGACTCCATAGTTTGGAATAGTGTTTGGGATGTGGTTCCAAGACTGGAGAACAAGTCATTTGTGAGTTCCCATTGGATTTACAAGGTAAAGAAAGTTGTTGATGGTAGTGTGGAGAAACATAAGGCAAGATTTGTTGCCTGTGGTTTCTCACAGGTCGATGGGATCGACTATGATGATACTTTTGCTCTTGTAGCAAGGTACTCATCTATCAGTTTGATGTTGGCACTATCAGCACAAATGGGTTGGAAGATACATCAAATGGATATGAAGACTGCATTCCTCAATGGCAAGATTGAGGAAGAGGTGTGCATAGAGCAACTGGAAGGTTTTGAGACCTTCGATCGTGAGTCACATGTGTGCTGACTCAAGAGAGATTTGTACGGGTTGAAGCAAGAACCTCGTGCTTGGTACACCGAGATTGACAGCTACTTCACCGGGTTGGGCTTCACAAAGAGTGAAGCTGATGCGAACCTGTACCACATCATGGTGAAAGGTAAGCAGTTGACCATTGTACTTTATGTTGATGATCTCATATTGACAAGTGATGATCAGTTAATCATGTCTTGCAAGGAGGACCTTGCAAGAGAATTCGAGATGAAAGACATGGGTCTGATGCACTACTTCCTTGGCATGGAAGTGTGGCAAAAGGATGGGGAGTTGTTTGTGTCTTAGGGCTTGTATGTTAATGAGATACTTAGGAGATTCCACATGAAGAAGTGCAAGCCCATGCAAACTCCTCTAGCAGGTAACTAGAGGAAGGAGGATGCTACTTCAGGAGAAGTAGTAGAAGCTACTGTGTACAGGCACCTTGTGGGTTCACTGATGTACTTAGTGAACACACGACCAAATTTGTGCTATGCGGTGAACCAGCTGAGTCAAGCTATGGTTCAGCTTACCAAGATGTTTTGTAAGGCAGCTAAGCATGTTTTGAGATACCTCAGAGGCAAATCTCAATATGGAGTACGGTACACATGGATAAAGGGAGTGAAGATACAGGGCTTCATTGATGCAGATTGGGAAGGGAGTCCATTAGATCGGAAGAGAACATCAGGAGGAATTTTCAACCTTGGGTCAGCGGCAATTTCTTGGTACAACAGGAAATAAAGGTAATTTGCACTTAGCTCGGCAATGGCTAAATACATGGATGCAAGTGAGGCAACATGTGAGGCCATCTGGATGCGGAAAATTCTAGTTGGTTTGTTTGATTAGAGGATGGATCCAACTGTGATTTATTGTGATAATAAGAGTTGTATCAAACTCTTTGAGAATCCAGTATTTCGTGACAGGTCCAAGCACATCGACATTCGGTATCATCATCTCAGAGACTGTATGACGAGGAGGATCATGTTGTTGCTGTATATTTCGACCGAGGAGCAAGATGTTGACATTTTGACTAAGGCATTGTCAAAGTGTAAATTCGAGTTTCATAGAGATAGGATCGGGGTGGCAGTAATCCCTTTCTTGTTGAGAGAGAGTGTTGAAATGTGGCAACAAGAATATTCCAATTTTATTTGTCCTTGAATTAAAATTGAGAATTAAAATTCGAATTTAGTCTCACCAGCTACTTGGAAAATAATTAATTAATTCAACTTGAGTTAATTAGTTGGAGAAACTCAAGCTAGAAGTCTTAGTGAAGTCATGCAACAATTATCCCTTTTATTCAAGAGATTGTCCCTTAATTAATTAAGGAGATAAGGATGAGTTGTAATTGAGCTGTAATTAATTAGCTCAGTTAACTGAGTTAAGTCCAGTTAAATTAGTTCCAAACAGTTTGAGGAACTAATTGTGAGTTCAGTCAGTTAATGCATGCATGCATGCAACTAGTGTACTGCAGATAACTGAAGATTATCTCATAAATAAATCATGCATGTCAGTTCAGACAAAGACCTAGTTGATATTGAAGACAGGTGTACTATCAGTTGCAAGAATTTTCCTATAAGAAAATCTATTGCATGCAGAAGGAATTCATTCCTTGATATTTGCGTAGTTTTACAGTGTGTTGGAGCAGTTTGTGAGATTAGTGTCACACAAGGTTACAGTAGGAACACCCAGGGAAAACTGCGCAAGGAAATAGGAGGCTTGGAGGGAAGAGGAAAAGGCATATGAGCTATCTATTTTGTTTATGAGTAGCAGTGAGGGATTGTACTGAGAGCTGGATAACTGTGAGAGCTAAAGCTGTGTGTAATCCTGAGATATTTCCACTTGTATGATAATACAAATACCGGGGTTTTTAGCTGAGGCTTTCCCCAGAGTATTATTCTGTGTTTCATGTGTATTGATTCTTCTTATTCTTTCTATGTGTTCTGTTTGATCTTGCTCAAATCGATTAAGCTTCCGCAAGTTTGATTGTAGAAGTAGATTAAGTATTTTGTTTTAGTTATATTGCATAATCAGGTTATATATATATAAAGTGAGAATTTCTACATAATCAACATCATTAAGAAAGTTCTGAAGGTCAATAAAAAAAATTAGCACAAAAATCTCATTAATGCTTTATGGGCGGACAAAGTCAGTACTAAAAAATCCATAGGCATGTCTCCTTTTTAATTGGTGTACGGGGTTGATACTATTTTTACTTCATCCCTTGTTGTTCCTGTTGTGTAGGTAAATCCCCTCTGCGGACAAAGGCGATCCCACTAGCCTAACTGAGGTCTAGCAACAATCAAACAACGCTAACACGCAGGTTCCTAATTGCAAAATAAAGGCCAATGATGAGAGCTACCTCAAATCCAACGCTTATATTCGTAGAAGGGTCGTCGCTTCCGTTCTTCCACTTCAGCTGGTCACAATCCTCACGATCCTCGTGAATAGACACCTGCACATGCAAAGAACAAGACAAATACAAGCATAAAATCCGGGAAATGCAACTATGTATCAGTCAGAAAGGATACAACTCAAACATCATAATAAAGACACATGAGTGGAACCATAATGATAGTCGTCTATTATTATTGATAAAACAAAAGAGAATACAACCAAGTTCTGACGTCAAAATCCTCCTTTGGCTGGGTGAATCAGCAACACATGCCTTGCAAAGCTTGTAGGGGATGGGAACAAGCCTCTCTCTCCTTGATCACTTGGACATGGATCTCCTCCTTAAAGATTTAGCCTCATAGGATACACAAGACCTCTTGCAAGATGAGCTTAGCAATCCTCAGACTTTGGGAGCTTGAAAAGTAGAATTATTAACTAAGAATTACCAACTAGCTTGTCAAAGGGGAAGGAACAAGCTTATATAGGGGTAGGAGGAGTAGATAAGACCATCCACTTGATTCATGGGATTTCCCTTATCATAAGGAAGCTTCCATGAGAGGTAGAGAACTACTTCCCTCCTTGGGAGATTCGAAGCCCAACTGAACCACTTCAAACTGGGATTAGTTCGCGGATAAGGTGGAAGGAACCTTCAAAAGTTTGATGGTTAAAAACTTTACCCAACTGGGTTGGCGCTAGTGCGACTCTGAGACAGAGCGCCAGCTGGCGCACCCTCTTTGGAAGATTTACCCCATTGGCATGAGCAATACATTATGGAACAACGCCAATGGAGAAAGGGCTACATTTTTGGGTATTTTGCAGAAGGTGTCTTTAGGGCATATAGAGTACATACTTTAAGGGATACAAAGCAGGTGTTTTCAAGTCATGTCACTTCTCACAGGTCCCGGAATAGGTCCTCCAATATACGGGAGAAGGGGTAATAGGGACGGTGACAAAATACTATGTAACAGATGCCCCCTAAAGCATGAAGCCCGAGAGAGAGAGGGGTGAAGTGCTTTACAAGAACATGGTCGACTGAAAACACGGCCGCCGGAGAGCCTACACGAAATACAACTGATATCTCAAATACATGATGTACATGGTATGGGCGCAGCCATCCATAGTAGAGTACATAAAAATCTGGATCCCAGGTATGGACGCAGCCATCCGATGAGGATCAATGAATGGACTCAGGCATGGTCGCAGCCATCGAGTGAATGAGTCATGTAGAGATTATAATAATCCACAAAATGCAGCTTGGATCCCAACATACAAAATCCAGGGTCTTGCGCTCCAACTCGACCCGAACATAGTACAAGTTCAAGCATGCGAATATAAGAGTCGAAGTCGAACATGCGAGAACATCGTCTGATTACCAGTCAATGATGAAAA
>APFE030468356.1:203250-213550 GCA_000404065.3 Pinus taeda | reverse complement strand
TTAATTAATTTTCTGGTTGGAGCTTCTGAAGTGGTCCATAACTCCATCTGGAGTTCTCTACCTTGATTTGTGGAACAGCTGACACATAGCCATTAGAAGCTTGATGGAAGCTTGGCTATAAATTCATCTGATTGGTCCCCAAGCTAGCGTCTCAATCCCCTTCAGTTGTTTACACCATCTGGCTGAGAGAGCATAGCTTGGAAGAGCCTTCAGATTTTCTGTGATTGAAGCTGACGCTGGAGTGTTGTTGAAGTGAAGAAGAACCAAGTGGATTGTGCAGCAAGAGCATCAATGGCTGAAGGTATTCCTGGACTTATATGTTTTGATTTTAAGATTCTTCAAAAATTTAGAATCGCTGTAGAGTGATTTACATCTTTTCTTTGCATACACCCGGCATATCGAAGGTTAGTGATGACAGATTCTCTGCATACACCCGTCAACGCCCAAGAACTTTCTGTTACCGACAAATGGCTGGGTAGCATTGCTCAGAATACCACGACAGCGAAGAGTGATACCTTGGATCTGGATATGAGCTGCATCTCGTTGAAACATTTTCTGGGTTCCCTGCAGAGATATTGGAACATTTTCTGTGATTTTTATGCTCATGGGTTCCCTGCAGAGATATTGGGTTTGAAAAAACAATTTTTTTATTAAAGGCAGCGTGCATGAGTTATAAATTGACCATATTTCTTTGGTCCAAACGTTATCTTTTGGAGCTTTATTTTAAAGCGTCATACATTAAGGATATTTTAATGTTTGAGGCATATTTTATTGGTGAAAGGAGTTTTTAAATATATATAAAATGATTTTTGGCAAATGGAAGTATTTGGTATTAATAAATTGATGCAGAGTTTATTTATGAAAAGTTGAAGTGGATGGATTTCAAGCAGTTTACAGTTAAAGAAAGCATCCCAGAAAGCATCCCATGTCGTGGAGGTTTTACTTGTTGAGCCCTTTGGGGAGTGGGAATTTTTTTTGAAGATATATTATTTAAAAAAATAAAAAAACAATTTTTTTGAGTGTTTGTCTTTTTTGGGTTATGAAAAGGGTTGTCGGTTCTTAAAACCGGAGCCTTGATGTCATTTTGTATGTTTGTATATTTTTTCTGGGCGTTATTAAAAAGGCTTAGGTGATTCTTAAACTAGAAGCCCCGTTGTCGAAAACATCAATTCTTGTGTAAGGTCAAGTTGTTTGATTAACTCTTGAGCACATTCAGTATCCAAGCATCCATCCTATCAACTAATGGATAGTTGAAAGCGAAATATCCAATAGATGGTGGTTGGTCCATAGGATGGTTCATTACTTGATGGCTTTTATTGCAGAAACATCGACGAGCTGAGGTGTCAATATTTTTGATCTTGCAATGTTCGGTGGTCAGAGGCAGTTACGTTTTAAATGGAGGTCAAGTGACAACTCGAAGATATGGTGGTGAAAGAGCGGAGTTTGCGAGATTCCGGATGTGAGTGCTGATGAATACCAGTCATACATATATCATATTGTTGTTATAATATGTTTTCCATGCAAGCATTAAGGGAAGGTGTTGGAAGTAATGCTTCCATGTATGTGTAGTTGTCAATAGGAGTTACGAGGAGTCAGTCTAGAAGTGGTTGTTTCCAATGCGTGAGGCTATAATGGTGATCTGGTTGTGTCTAAGTCAGTAATTTGTGTCTTATATATTTGTACCAATGATGATCAATAAAAGTATCAAGTGAGATTTGTGTTTTGTGGAATAGCTCTCTACTCTCTCTTTTATTTTTTTCTAATATTGATATCTATGAGTTTGGCATTAGTGAGGCCACATCATGATCATGTCCAAAAATAACACTACAATAAAACAAAGAATTAAGCCAATAACTTGATATATAAAAGTGCTTTAAGAAAACACTATATCACCCTCTATTCAAGATCCCATTTACTAATTATAAAATTTTTTACATTATTATTTTCTATATAAATATAAGTATAATTAATTTTTAGATTATTTTTTATAAAAATAACACTTATTTAGCTGAAAAAAACATTAAAAAGAAATTTAATAATAATTTGAACCATTTGTTCATTAAACCACATGCATGAACAACTTGGGAGGAATCCACTCTCTCATTCAACCACATGCATGCCCAAAAATACAATTTTAAAATTTTTAACGGTCTTTGCCATGAATGAAGCATAGCATAAAATAAACTTAAAAGCTTGTGATTTCTCATATATCGTAAAAGTTGATGGTATGAAAGTGTAGGGTTTTGGGGTTGGGCTATTTGGGTATTCTTTTTGTTGTTTTTTTCTTTACTTTTTCCCTTTGCCATTAAAGGAGCATGCATGTGATTGGCCACTTTTTAGTTTAATGCCTCACTTTTAATTTGGTGTATGTTGCTCAAGTTTGTTCAACTACCAAGAAATGTGTAGGGCTTTAGTGTTGTTTTAAAGATAGACATAATGGTAAGGATGTTTTGGAAAGACCCACATGCATGTGAAGCTTAAGTCAAATTATAACTTTACTTGTTATTTAACAAGTGGCCATCAAAACTAGTGATGTTTTTTAACACTTTTGTTTACATATTTTTTATAATGGAAGATATGTTATGAATGAATGCAGTATAAGTGGTAAATTTTTAGTCAATTTTATTTGAAGCTTACCATATAGTTTGTATTTATTTTTATTTATTTTACGTTTACGTTAGATGAGCAAGTTAAACTTAATCAATTTTTTTTAATTATATTTTGTTTATATATAGCGAATTAAAGTTGTATGTCTCAAAATTTCATTTTATATTAGCAAAAATATAATTGTTCATGTAATGTTTAGTCTTAATTTGCTTTTGGAGAAATTAATATGTTAATTGGAGTTTACGTAATGCAAAATAAAAACATATTAAACTTAGAAATTATTGACAATTATTATAAACTCGACTACATAAATAAATTAAAAAATTGTTTGGAGGCATATCATGCTATTAAGAGTCTAAAGAAGTGACTGGGGCTGGGTCCTAAGCACTTGTACCGACTGGAGTAGGAGGTTTTAGGTAACGCTAAAGATGACTTTCAAGATGAGCTAGTAGGCATCCAAACTAGCAACAGAAAGAGTGTTGATATATATATGTGCGTGTGTGTGTGAAAACTTAGCTAAATTACATCTAATATTTTAAGTAGCATTTTTTTTGTTGGTTAAAATTTTCTATTACCTCAAAATAACTTCCATATAATAGTAGAAGTTATTGTTAGACTTGAACATTGTCGTTGTCTGCCACAAGAGAAACCAGACCTGCCAATAGTGAGATTTATTGTTTAATTACAATCCAAAACCATCCAAAAGTATTACTAGCCTTCATATAAGTTTGTGACATACACTAGGACATAAATACAAAATATTGATTGCCAGCTATAGTTGGTAATACATCTTCTAAAAGAAACTAATTTATTGAAAGTAAAAAACATAAGTGAGAAGGTTAGACTAACATCAAATATCAGAGGATGCAACCTGGGATAGATCCTAGGTGCTTGTGCTCATTGGAGTTGGAGGCTTGAGGCCACATTGTAGATGACCTTCTATGTGAGCCAAGCAAGTGTCGAGTTTAACTAAGAAAGAGGGTTGGTGGTGTTGGAATTGTTGGATTTCATCAAGGCATTACTAAGTTTCATTGTCATCCTCATAATTTTCTTTGATCACACTGCCCAAGGGTGTATTCATTTGCCAATGGAGGGTGATAGAATTGTTTTATTGGCTTCCTCTTCCCTTGGTATGGCCAAGTCTAGAACCAACCTAGCTACTTCAATTTGGATTTCAGAGTCGTAGTAGGCTTGGAGATCATTAGTTTTTAAGGCTTATTTCCTCTTGGGTTTCTAGAGGAGTGGAGGAATGGAAAATAGTTGCAACTATTTGAACTTATGTTTGAGCCTAGTTTTTGCTCTGATGTCCTCGACCTCCAAAACCCAACGAGAGCATATTCGTTGATGGGGCATAACGCTCAAAGGAAAGATAGGCTCAGTGAAAGAAAGACCCTAGTAGAGGGGCAGACCAGTGAGGAAAATCAAAAGAAGCTTCACACATGGCTTCTAGTTGGTTTGGGGCTAGTATTAGCTAACAATGGCAGAGGAGGGGCATATAGAGAGTAGCTTTGGGCAAGGTCACCTAATCATAAAACCGAGGGCACGCCAATTAATTTCCACACCACAAAGACACCTTGCAGGCCAAAAACCAAATTCAACCATGCAAATACAAATAGTTTAAAAATTATTCGAAGATTAGACATAGAAGGATTTATCACATGATTGTCGGCTCACCAGGCACTGAGGTGCTACAGGGGATTTGTGCTTCTTCTCAATACGCCACCCATTTTGTCTTGGACCCCTGTTGTGACAGCTTCTAAAACCCCAAGGCTGACCAATCCAAGCTTGAATTGTTGTCATATGGTGTGTATAATGAAGGCCAACCTCCGAGGGGCTAGGAACTCCATGCACCATAAATTCCAAAAAGCTAATGTCATGGTGAGAATATCCTATCTGTGACTAGGAAACACCATTGAAAGTACAAGAAAACATGGAGCCACAACATAAGGGCGAAGAGCTCACGATGGGAATGAGAGTTGCCATCTTGATGTAAAGATAATTTACATGTGCAAGTGCATGGGGTGGGCTAACTAGTCCATCCTTCCCTCTTAAATGTAATAGGAGGAAATGGGGTGGCAAGTTTCCCCCTCGAGTCCATTGGTGTTGATACCAACACCCTCATTAGGGATTAAGTAGAAAATTTTAATAAAAGAACTTAAAACTAGCATTTGATTTGAAATATTTCCTATATCAATGTTTTGTTATACATTTTGAAAAATGTTTATAGGTATATTGTTTCTAAATAATGTCAAGGATTTGACAATATTTTTCTAACATGGAAAAAATTGAAAATAGTAAACATCAATACTAGTCATCTAAAATTATTTTGTTCTCCATAAACACTTCCTAGTTCATGGGCTTGAATAGTGTGTGTTGAGTTGGTAGAAGAAATCAAATCCATGGTGTCTGATGGGTGTCCAAATTAGCGTATTTTCAACACCCGTCTGTAACCTTTTTAATATCATTCTTCCACTTTCCATCACCTCCTTATGTATTTTTCATCCATTAACCCATTTTTGGTGTAGGTATGACTAATTTCCTTTCTTCGACACTTTTATGCTTATTCTTAGCATCATGTTGCAATATTGTCATCTTTCATACTAATATTGTTAGACATGAGCAAAAGGAAAGTGGTTGTAACTCCTCCATGTTGCTACAACACTAGATGTAACTCCATAACAAGTCTTTCTAGTTGACAATAGGTGTTGCAACTCCACAAACCATGATAGGTAGAGTGTTGCAACTCTCTTCCATCATGTTGCTGCAAATTCTCTACAACACTAACCTCTCGCATGGTCACTAAAGGGAATGTTGCAAGTCACATAGGACTAACAAATTTGTTGCAACTTATTAGTGTCTTAACTTTGTGTTGTTGCAACTCTGACACACTATGCCAACTTGATGGTCAATGCTCCAGTTGTATGACCAACATATGTTTCTCACAATGGAAGGTGATGGAGGCAATTGAGCAACCAATCAGGAAGGATACTCAATTGGCAACAACACCCAACTAATTTGAGTCATTCTTTTCTCAAATCATACTAGATTCTAAATATGGTTTTGTAACAAGATAAGCTGCCTAATTTTCTAAAGATGGTCTCCGAACCTTTCACTCAATTTAGGCATTAACATTTTGTATAAGTAACTGAATTCCTTCAAAACCTAGGGAGGAATATAAAATATAAATTATTATTGATCCGAATTGGATCCTAAACACTCTCTAAGTTTTCATGATAGTTTCAAATTATGCCAAAAGATTCAAAGCCTTAGAAAAATCAAGCTATCAGAAGGAATCCTTGTAACAATTGCAGTTGTGGCCAGAGTGGAGCAACGAGGACCCTCGGTCGAGCATGCAGATCGCTGGCCCATGGTAACGTGCGATGGCGCAAACTGGCAAAACCAGAGGTCAAAATAAGAAACGGGGGTAGTTTTTGATATGCGATTAGCACCTAATCACATATCGCAGGGCGTCCCCCTTAATGAAGGAAAGCCCCGAAGCGCCCGGACTCGAAAATGCTATAAAATACAGAAAATGAATGCATTCGGTTCCATAGCACGGGATTCCACAAACTGGCAGGATATCAGAAGGCTTCGAGGTGGTAAACAATTTTGACTAAGTCCCACCTGATGCCACACATCGAGGACACGCGTCTGGCGGATGAGAGAGAAAACCGCTTGCATTAGATGGGTAAACGTCAGGCAACCTTCCCGCCCGATATGAATGGCGACCGTAGGATCTGGGGGGCCCAGATCAACGGTGGAGGCGTATCCCGATGACTGACCAGATTTGACAAGTCAAAAAGCAAGATTAAAGGGGATTTGAAGTTCGACGCGAATGATGAGTTGGAAAATGATTCATGTTTCGCATAAGATCTTGAAGCAAATGGAAAGTAACGGCCATTTGAATATGATTCAGGGAATCTGACACCCAGTTCATTAGGAAATTGGTGGCAACCTCCCTGTGAGGCGTTACCTAGTAATGATGACGTAGAGCAGAGGAATTCGAATGGACAGAGGACATGGAAAACAGAAGGCCGGGAAGTGGAAACGAGCAGTCAAATAACAGACTGGCTTTAAAAGCTACGAACTGACAGAGGTAGAGTAGGTAGACAAGAGTTAGCTAGACATAGAAAGATAATAGCAGAGAACAGAGAGTAGAAGCTGAGATGAACTGAAGGCAGCATCGAGCCAGACAGAGCTAGAGAGAGTCAAAGAGTCTGTGTACTCCATTGAAGGCTTGAGAGGTTCAAGCAAACTCCTCGGCATAGGCCTGTCATACTACTGTGACCATCAGAGGTCGAGTTTTAGTAAGGAGAGTCTGTGCACTCCATTCTTACTGACTTTTATCTATTTAGTGAGACTCGAATCGAGCTCACTGTTGTAAAAAAAACTCTGCTTGAAAACATAATAGAGAGGCCACCACTGAAGGCTGGACCAGGAGATGTAACCCAGGAGCATTGGGTGAACTTCTTATTAAACTTGTTGTGTTTACATGTTTGACTATTATGTTTTCTCTAATTACCTCAATGTCTATGTATTCTAGCAATCTTATCGATCTGTTGCATAAGTAACATAGGCACATCCATGCACATGAGTCTGTAATACCTTTAATTCTTTGTCCTGGATAAATTCCAGATCAAGTGGTATCAAAGCTCTAGGTCACTAAGGTTAGACAAGCTTGTGCTAGATTTTGTTGTTGAATGCTAACTAGATCAAAGCTTAAATTAGGAGAAGGAGAGTTGGCTTAAACTAACCCAGAAAATGGAAGATTCTATTCTAAGAGGAAGATGTCAGAAGAAAATCCCTTGGAATCCAACCCCTAGTTCATGGATAGTTTTATGACCATGAGATCCATGGTGGAGGAAATGTATAGGGAATTTAAGAAAAATAGAGATGAAGATTCATCAAAGTCCAAACAAGACAAAGGAGTAGAAGAATATCTCCTCCATGACCACTCTAAAGGCAAAGGGAAAGAAGAAAAATTTCTCACACCTCCTAATAGCCCTAAAAATAAAAAGAAGACATCTTTGATTAAATTAGATGTTAAATTTGATTTACCAATTTATGATGGAGAGTTGAATGCAGAGAAGTTGGATAATTGGATCAGATAGATTGATGTTTATTGCAGAGTACAGAGCATTGACTCAGACAAGAGTAAGATATAGTTGGCCAGCCTACGCCTTGGAGGCACTGCCTTGGTATGGTGGGAAGGCAGGACACAAGCTGACATGAAGAAATATGGTAAAATTCTTTCTGTTTGGAGTGAATTTGTTTCTGCAATTAAAAAACAATTCTATCCACTAGCCTATATGCAGCAAGCCATGATGAGCTGACAAACTCTTCGACAACTAAAAGGGAAAAGTGTACAAGGTTACACCTAATAATTTAGGAAAAGATGTTTGATTCTAGGAATTTCTTTAGACTCACTTGAGACTCTACTAAAGTATATAAGTGGTCTACACAACTACATGAGGCACACTATCCTCATGTTTAATCCCACTAGCATAGATGAGGTATTCGTTCAGGCTACACATCTAGAAGCTAGAGGTAAGAATGGGAACCCAGAAGTTGGAGGATCATCCCAACCCACTACAAACAAGAATAAGGAGAAAAGAAAACAAAAATGGAAAGAGAGGAAGACAAATACTGTATAGAAAAACAAGTCTTCATGCACTCACCGTAAGAAGGATGGGCATGATGATGACCATTGCTGGATTCTGCACCTAGAGTTGAAACCTAAGAAGTTCAAGGGCAAGAAGAAGAAGACTACTGCAACTATTCAAAAGGATTTGGGGTCAGACTCGGGAGATGAAACAACAATTGCAGCCACAGGTATAAAAGGTAAAAATTCTGAAGCATCTACTAGTAATCCTGCACAATCAACTGATAATGAAGAAAATGAAAGGAAAAGACATGAGCTTTTTCATATTCGAGTTATTTCCAATCATCAAAAGATTGATACTTTGTTTGATAATGGCTCACAAGTAAATTTATTTTCTGAAGCAATTGTAAAGAAGTTGGGATTACTAACCACACCTCACAAGAAACCATATCCATTAGGTTGGTTATGTGATAAAGCACGGCTACAAGTGACTAGACAATGTAAACTTAAGTTTTCATTTGGGTCAGCATTTGTAGACGAGTTTGAGTTAGATATAGTTCCTTTGGATATATGTGGAATTGTTTTAGGAAGTCCTTACTTGTATGATAGGAAAGATATTTTCTATAGAGCTGAGAACAAGTATCTACTCGTTAAAAATGCAATCGAACATATTACAAGAGCTCATAAGATCAAGACTAATTATACTCTCATAAACTCAGGGCAGATGAAACAAATTGTAAATTCATGCAAACAATTTTTACTAATGGTTGTAAAGGTAAAGAAACATGATCAAACCAATGTATTTGAGGGTTGTGATGCTAAATAGCAAGATGATTTAGCAAAAGTTGTTTCAAAATATGATATATTGTTTCAAGAACCTAAAGGTCTGCCACCCAAAAAGGAAATAGTGCATGATATTAATTTGCAGCAAGATGCTCCATTGCCTAACATCATAATGTATAGGTTGTCCGCTTTAGAGGATGCAGAAATCAAGAAGCAGGTACAGGAGCCGCTCGAGAAGGGGTTCATCAGACCTATCACATCACCATGTGGATCTCTAATTGTCTTGGTGAGAAAGAAAGATGGCTCATGGAGAATGTGCATTGATTACCGAGCACTAAATAAGATAATGATAAAAAATCGTTATCCCCTTCCCCGCATAGATGATCTATTAGATCAGTTGAAAGAAGCTCTTTATTTTTCCAAGTTGGACTTGCATAGTGGATATCATCAGGTCAGAGTTGCAGAGCAAGATGCATGGAAGACTACTTTCAAAACAAAGCAGAGATTGTATGAGTGGTTGGTTATGCCTTTTGTCTTAACTAATGCTCCTGCTACTTTCATGAGAGTAATGAATGATGTACTCAGACCTTTTCATGATGATTTTGTTATTTTATATCTGGATGACATTCTTATATTCAGCAAAACGTGGGAAGAACATTTAAATCATGTTAAGCGGGCTCTAGATGTTTTGAAAAGAGAAAATCTTTATGTTAAACTCTCAAAATGTGAATTTGGCAAAACATCTTTGAATTATTTGGGTCATACAGTAGGGGGTGGTGAAATGAAGATAGATCACTCTAAGGTTGCAGTCATTGTAAACTGGCCTAAACCCAAATCTGCTATAGAAGTTAGAAGCTTCTTTGGAGCAACACAATATTGGAGAAAGTTTATTTCTAACTTTTCCTTTATTGCAACTCCCTTACATGCTTTAACAGGATTGAACAAGGTGTTTTAGTGGGGAGGCAAACAGCAGAAAGCCTTTGACACCTTGAAAGAAAAGATTAGTACAACACCAGTACTAGCATTGCTTGATCTTCAAAGACCATTTGAGATTCAAAAGGATGCCAGTGATTATGCCATGGGAGCAGTGTTGATGCAGCACGGTAAACCCATATGTTATCATTATGAGACATTTAATTCTGCAGTAGTTAACTATCCCACATATGATAAAGAATTGTATGCATTAGTACAGAGTGTGAAAAAGTGGAAACATTATTTATTGGGCAAAGAAACAGTTATACATACTGATCATCAACCACTTCAATATCTACACTCCCAAACTAAGTTGCAGCAATCAAGACATTATAG
>APFE030468356.1:190354-203230 GCA_000404065.3 Pinus taeda | reverse complement strand
AAAAGGGCATACACAATAAAGTTGCAGATATGTTGTCCAAACCAATTATAAATGCATCTATTATACTTAAGCATAATTCGGTATTGCATGAGAGCTACATTGAACAATATGCTCAAGATATAGATTTTAAAGATGTATATGCAACTTTAAATCAAGGCAAACAAGTAGGAGAATTGGACTATCATGTTAAGGACCAACTCTTGTATAATTTTGAGAAGCTATGCATTCCACGAACTAAAAGAGTAAAGATAATTCGAGAAGCACACACTTCTCTAATATCTGGTCACTTTGGTGTAAGTAAAACAGTTGCACAGCTGCAAAGATTTTGTTATTGGCCAAAAATGAATGAGACAGTTTCTAGATATGTAAGAGGGTGTACTATGTGTGCAAAAAGCAAACCCAATAATAGAAAGCTAGGCTTGTACACTCCACTACTAGTTCCTTTTCATCCTTGGGAAATTGTTTCCATGGATTTTGTCGGAGGACTGCCTAAATCTAGGAAAGGTCATGACTATTTATATGTTGTTGTGGATAGGTTCAACAAATGTGTATTTTGATACCTTGTAACAAACAGATTACAGCTGAAAAAACTGCAAAGTTGTTTTTCAGCATGTATGGGTTCATTTTGGATTACCCACTTCCATTATATCTGATCGAGATACCCGATTTGTTGGGAAATTTTGGTCGAGTTTGTGGGAATTGATGGACACCAGGCTGAAGAAAAGCACAACTTTTGATTCGAAAACAGATGGCCAAACAGAAGTGGTCAATAGGACAATGATCTAGTTGCTCAGAGGCTATTACATTAAGCATCCCAACTTTGGGATGAACATGTATGTTATGTACAACATGCTTACAACCAAGCTAAACATTCTTCTACACAGAGACCTCCTTTTGAGACTTGTTTTGGTTTCACACCAAGGTCTCCCCTGGATTTGGTCTTTGGTAAAGACATAGCGGTTGATGGACACAGTGATATGGACAAGGCAACCAAGTTTATTGAACAAATCCAAGAGATTCACCAGGAAGTGCAGTAATAGCTAGAAAAGAGCTAATCCAAGTGCAAGGCAAGGCATGACAAGCATCGGATGGAGCATAGTTTCCAAGTTGGTGATAAATTCTGGTTGTATATCAGCAAAGACAGAATGCAAGGTGAAGGTAAGAAGCTAAAGCCAATAAGGTATGGACCTTTCAAGATACTTGAGAAAATTGGTGAGAATGCTTTTCACCTTGATCTACCAGCTCACATGCACATCTACTCAGTTGTTAATGCAGACAGCTTGAGGCTATTTGAACCTTCATTAATTGAAGATCCCGAAGAGCAGAGTCAATTGCCTTCTATTGATGATCTGTTACCAGAATATCTTAATGAATTGTAGGAAGATACATTTTTGGACAAGTAGGTGAGAACCATGCGTAGAGGGGATGTTGAGTACCTTAGGATTGGACTCAAAGGTTCAAAGCCAAGCAGTGCGAAATGGATAGAAATTGAGAAAGCGAGGAATCAATACCCTCACTTGATTGATGCTTAAAAGAAAACCAACTTTTGGTGGTCCAAAAGCTCTTTTAGTGGGAAGGCCTTGATCCGAATTGGATCCTAAACACTCTCTAATTTTTCATGATTGTTTCAAATTATGCCAAAAGATTCAAAGCCTTAGAAAAGTCAAGCTATCAGAAGGAATCCTCGTAACAATTGCAGTTGTGGTCAGAGCAGAGCAACGAGGACCCTCGGTTGAGCGCGCAGACCGTTGGCCCATGGTAACGCGCGATGGTGCGAACTGGCAAAACCAGAGGTCAAATTAAGAAACGTGGGTAGTTTCTGATACACGATTAGTGCCTAATCGCATATCGTAGGGCCTACCCCTTAGTGAAGGAAAGCCCCGAAGCGCCCAGACCCGAAAATGTTATAAAATACAGAAAAGGAATGCATTCAATTTCGTAGTGCGGGATTCCACAAATTGGCAGGATATCGGAAGGCTTTGAGGTGGTAAGCAGTTTTGATTGAGTCCTGCCCGATGCTACACATCGAGCAACACATGTCCGGCGGATGAGAGAGAAAACCGCCCACATTGGATGGGTAAACGTCAAGCAACTTGCCCGCCTGATATGAACGACGACCGTAGGATCTGGGGGGCCCATATCAACGGCAGAGGCACATCCCAATGACTAACTGGATTTGACAAGTCAAAAAGAAAGATTAAAGGGGATTTGAAGTCCGATGCGGATGATGAGTTGGAAAACGATTCATGTTTTGCGGGCGATCTTGAAGCAAATGGAAATTAACAGCTATTTGAATATGATTCAGGAAATATAACACCTAATTCATTAGGAAATAGGTGGCCACCTCCCTGTGAGGCGTTACCCAGTAATGATGATGCAGAGCAGAGGAATTCGATCGAATAGAGGACAGGGAAACCAGAAGGCTAGGAAGCGGAAACGAGCAGTCAAAGAACAGACTGGCTTTAAAAGCTACGAACTGACAAAGGTAGATCAGGTAAACAAGAGTTAGCTAGACTCAGAAAGCTAATCGCAGAGAACAGAGAGTAGAATCTGAGCTGACCTGAAGGCAACATCGAGCCAAACAGAGCCAGAGAGAGTTAGAGAGTCTGTGTACTCCATTGAAGGCTTGAGAGGTTCAAGAAAACTCCTCGGCATAGGCTTGCCATACTACTGTGACCATCAGAGGTCGAGTTTCAGTAAGGAGAGCCTGTGCACTCCATTCCTACTGACTTTTATCTGTTTAGTGAGACTTGAATCGAGCTCACTCTTGTAAAAACACTCTGCTTGAAAACATAATAGAGAGGCCACCATCGAAGGCTAGACTAGGAGACGTAGCCCAGGAGCATTGGGTGAACTCTTTATTAAACTTGTTGTGTTTACATGTTTGACTGTTATGTTTTCTCTAATTGCCTCAGTGTCTATGTATTCTAGCAATCTTATCGATCCATTGCATAAGTACCATAGGCACATCCATGCACATGAATCTGTAATACCTTGTTTTGTTATCACACATTGCATCCCAAGAATGTGCCATTGCATCTTTGTTACAGTAAACCAAGAATATCCTTATCTTAATGTCCTCCTTGTTGAATTAATTGGACAATCTGCAATTGTGTTGATCTTGTGTCTAAGCTCTAAGTTCTTGGATCTAGTGGATTTGAGTAAAGAGAAATTCCATTAATGAGTCAACCTGCACAGAGATCCTATCAAATGTCTTGTTGAGAATGGAAATATTATTTGCTTGTATGATCCCAATGAATCTATATTTTCTTGAGTTTAAACCATATCCTCACTTGACATCCATGTCCAAGATAAGAATGGTGTTCTTTATTATTGCATAATTCAATGCTTAGTTTCCAAATGGCATACAAATGTTGTCAAACCTTGTTATCCCGCGAGTACTGTGATTTTCATAGGGACAACCAAGTATCATTCGCATACAGGAGAGGAGAGTTGATAATCTTGTGTCCATAAATATGAAATTCTCCCAAAGGAATCCTAATTTGGTACAAGCATTAATCACATGCAGGGCACCACTTCTAGAGCATGATTTGGCCATTGCTCGCATTTGAGTTACATAAGGGATTGTTAACTTGTTATTGTGTTGTTTGAACCACACTGGATCCCTCATACATATATTCCCATTTCCTTCATCAAGTCCTCCATCAAATTCTCCTAAGTGACGTCATTTGTCCTTACTCTAGCCTCTGATTTATTAGTGGATTTAATACTAAACTTCAACTCCACAAATAAGATACATTTGATACACATGAGTTTGTATCATGTGCAATGAACTATATATAGTTTGACAATCACACATAGAACCTCTATGTACATGTGCAACTTCAACTCTTCTTTTCAAAGACCAACAAGGACATCCACCCAAAAACAACATGTGAGTAACAAAGAGCTGAAATAAAAAGACATTGTTGCAATATAAGTGAGTATCATACTCATATTTTACCTCCCTGGTGAAATTTTACAAAAACATAAAAATTCTTGCAAACTAAAACTGCTTTCACATGCAATCTTGCATCAACCTTTCCACTGAAATGCATGATTGTTAAGCATGTACAAAATGACTATGAAAATCCAACTCCATGGTGTCTTTGTTTGCAACAGCAATTCTGCATGTGCATCTTGCACATCGATAATGGAATCCATCGATTCACTTGCGCCAATCTTTTTGTCCTCAAGCTACATGTGCTTTTGATGACTTGTCGGATGTAAGGTCCAACAATGAGAGACATCATGTCCCTTCTTTTGACAAAATGTGCAACTCTTACGCACTTTCGGAGAAAGTTCCCTTTGCCTCTTCTGCTACCTATGTGCTTTCTTTTTCAACCATCATCTTGAAGCAACATGGTTAAATCCACCACAAAATGTGCAATAAAACTTTCTTTCCTTTGAACAAGCAAAATAATCATTGAGCAAAGAATGATTATACCTCTTTTGTTGCATAGAATGTCCATCCTTTTTGTCTTCGAAAGACGATGAACTGGTAGAAGAAACAGCGTTCCTTTTCAAGCTTTCATCATTGTGCTTGCCTTGAAAATTGTTTATATTTGCATGCTCGCCATAAGTGACATGTTTACCCTCTACTTGCTGCAATGATGGCTTCAAACAATGGTAAGGATGTATGCCATTATGATATTGATGCAATTGAGAACTTAGGATAAATGTTTTCTTTAATTTTGCATCACATCCATTCAAGGATTTGGATTCTTCGCCATTAAACTGCTCATATCCAAGACCAACATTCTTAGGTCACTCCACAACACAAATAGGCTCAACAATGCCTTGTGCATGCTTGCCCAAACCTTTGCCTTCTTGATAGTCCATCTTAAACATCAATTTGGACCCTATACCTCTTGTATGCTTTTCAAAAGAACCAACACACTTTTCAAATGAGGAAATTGAAGACAAATTTGAATGATTTACCTCATGATTTACATCTTGAAGATGAGGTATTTTCTTGGACAAAGCTTCTTGAGCTTGAAGGAGTTGTTTCTCCATGTCATGGAGTTTTTGGAGAATTGTTTCCTTCTCTTCCTGCATAGCCAACAATTGTGCACGGAGCTGAACACTTTCTCTTTGATCCTCAAGGAGAATATACACCATGTCCTTCACCTTAATGAACTCTTTCTTCATGTCATCATTGAAGAGTTTCATGGAGGAAACTTCACTTGTAGAAGAAATTGACATCATGTAAATGGTCAAATAACAAAAGGAACTTCAAACATAGTTTTCAAAGCTTTCAACAATGACAATATTTTGACCAAATGTCTTCAACTCTTGGAAAGGGTTAATATCAGCTATCCCAAAATGAGCTAAATCAAACTCGTGCACACAGAAAAAACAGTCAAGGTTGATTACACAAATGCTCAAAATATAAACTAAACCAGAGATTGACTAAAGTAGCATTTATCTACTACACAATTGTATAAAAAAGCAGTTCAAAGGCTTCTTGGCTTGCTTCAGACTCTGTCTATAGTTTATATAACTTGTCCAAGAGCATAGAAACAACAACAACTTAGCTTTGATACCTTCTGATCTGAAAATGGAATGTACTTGAAAAAAAGGGTGCAAGGTATCCATTTTCATTTATGTCAATGAGTGCAAAAAAACTCCAAGTTTAAATCTGAAAATGTGAGAATTTCTTATTTCGAATACAAAGATAGACTATAGGGGAATTTACCGGATATGTCACCTCTAAAGAGAGGATGAAATCCAAAAGCTACTTGGCCCTCTACAGACTCTGCCTAAAGAAATAATAGATGTAAACACTTAGATATAATTAAAATGATATTGCTTGAAACTCCATGTCTTGGGGAAATAAACAAAGAGTTTTGAACAGTTGTATAGGTGTTTATCTATGCATGAGGGTTATTTCATTTTGGTGTTTAACATATTGCATCAGATTTGTTCAGCAAGATACCTTCAGCAAATAATGACACAAAGATTTGATGAGCAGTTCACCCCTCCTGGGCTACATCTGTTGGACTAAGCCTCCCAAAATGAGAATTGTCTTCTTGTATTAAAATGCTGCAAAGGCTAATACAAGCATATAAATGCCTCAAAAGGAAAAATTAGATTTAGAAGACACAGAACAGATAATAATACCTTTCCCCAATCACTACACAGTGAAAATGTACCATACATAGTACCTTCTTCAAATGGCCCAGTGGCTCTTGGAAATTCTCTGAAGCAATTCGAGTTGAATAAGTCCTCCAATGGTTTTGAAGCCTCTTCCAATGGATTTAGAAGGTAGAATACAACAGAAATAGGCTTTTGTTTCACCTCAAACAGATGAACCTAACCTAGCACAGCTCAATCACTGAAATGGCTCTAGTGGCCCTGAAAGCTTCCATGAAAAGCTAAACAGTGAGAAGAAAGCCTAAAAAGGTGAAATGAGCTATAGAAATGGACTCAAATCATAGAAAACAGTCAGAATAGACCTTCGTTTCACCTTCAATGGTTGCAGACAACCCAATGCAGCGCCGACACTGAACAGGCTCTAGTGGCTCCTAAAACTTCCCCAAAGCAAAAACACCTGAATATGACCTATGTTTGATGTGAAATCTATGCCAATGGCTTTAGAATGATCTGAATAGCCAAAATAAAAATAAAAAAATCGCCTCAAAAGGCCTCTCCTAGCCAAAGTTATGGCTCATTCAATTTTTCTCGAGTTTGCCCCTGAAAATCTCCACTAAAACTAGCTAACTGCAAGTTAACCCGACTAAAACTGGCCTTACTGCCAATTTTGGCGCTGACTGCTAGTTAAACGGTCAATTGATCGTAACTGTCGGCAAGACCACGTCCATGTGATCGGAAATGTTGAAACAGTTAACTATTTTATGTCGTGGTTTATCCACCGCTAAGCACGTGGTTCGAAGCGTGTGGTTTCATGCATAGGGGCTGGCCCCTTTTTTGCCCAAACACCACTTTAATACTCTTTAAGTATATACAACACGCCATGTTGGCTAAGACTCATCATGCACTCGGGCCGTTCAGGCCTATGGGCTGGCGGCCACCAGAACCGAGGTCGAATCTCATGAGCTCCAATATATTTTGCCGAAAATCACGTTGAATTCTAGGGGACACATGTCAGCGCCCGATTGGGCCTCTCAAACAGAGTATTTCCCAAATATTCTAGGGAATATTCCAAGGAATATTATGTTTTAATTTTTTTTTAAATTCAAATTTTTGCAAGTTACTGGGCATTTTCAACTTGCAATAACTTCTCCATACGGTGTCAGTTTTTCAAACTGTTCGCGGTGCCGGAATCAAGAAGACAAGACCTATCTAGTCATTTAGGTTCCAATCCAATATGATCACTTTCAAATTTGAGCATTTTCGACACTTGGACTTGAGCTCCTGATCAATTTTCAGTAGAAAAAGTAAGAGGCTTAGCTTCTACCCATTTAGTAACATAATTTGTACAAACAAGAATTTACCTCTTTTGTTTGGATGGAGGGTTGGCTGGACCAATGAAATATAGAGCCCATTTTCCAAAATGCTCTATTAATACCTGAGGCTATAGAAGCATCTCATTTTATTGAATGAGTTTTCCCATTCTTTGGAAACTATAACATCTCTTGACATATTCCTTAGCATCTCTAAAAAGAGAAGGCCAATAATATTGCGAAAGAGACACCTTATTTGTAGTTCTTTTATCATCAAAGTGTCATCCACAAGGTTCATCATGGCAATCTTTTAGTATTTGTAGTACTTCATCTTCTCGAACACATCTTCAAATAATCAGATAAGATTATGTTCGATATAATTATCCATCTATCCATGAATAGGGTGCATTGGCTTTGACAACTTTCTATTTTCTTTGGGTGACAATTGTGGTGGAAATTTTCCTATAGCGAAATAGTTATCAATATCTGCAAACCAAGTTGTTTTAGTGGATACTGCAAAAATATATTCGCCAGGAAAATTGTCAACCATGGGAGTATCAATATTATCATTTTTCATCCTAGAAAGGAAATCAACAACTGTGTTTTCCTTTCATGGCCTATCCAAAATGGTGATATTGAATTCCTAATAATAAGAGACATCTAGTGATCCCGCCATTAGTGATTGGTTTATTCATTAAATACCTAATGACAGAATTATCGATATGAATGAAAGTCTAATAACTAGTGATGTAATATCTAAACTTTTTAAAGGCATGAACAACAACTAAAAACTCATTTTCTGTAACTATATAATTTAACTTCGAAGAAGTCAAATTTTGACTTATATAATAAATAACATAAGGAGTCAAGTCTTTTTGTCCCAATACAGCTCCCAAGGTTGTATCTAAAGCATCAATTGAGATATGAAATGGGAGAGACCAATTTGATCCTCTTAGAATTGGTGCTTCAAAAATTTTTCGTTTCAATGATTGAAATGCCTTTTGGCAGTCAGAATTCCAAACAAAATCACAAACTTTTGTATGAAGTTTAAAAAGTGGTGAAGTTTCCTATGAATCTTCTATAGTAACTTGTAAAACCAAAAAAAATTCTAACATCTTGTTGACATGTTGGTACCAAAATTTTGGAAATTACTTCAACCTTTTTTGTGTCCACCTTAATCCCAGTGCCTGAAATATGATGGCCCAAGACAACTCCTTCACTAAACATCATAAAACATTTTTCATGTCTTAATGAAAGATTTGCTTCTTTGCATATAATGATATTTTTTATAATTTTTCCAAAGTTTCTTCAAAAGTGTTTCCATAGACTGTAGAATCATCCATGTAAACTTCTACACAATCATGGATCAAGTCAGAAAATATACCCAAAACCGCTCTTTGGAATGTAGGAGGTGGATTACATAAACCAAAAGGAAGTACCCTGTAAGCATATGTACCCTATCTTGTAAAAGTTGTTTTATCTTGATCTTCTAGTGCCAGTTGAATTTGGTTATATCCTTTAGAACCATTAAGAAATGAAAACTATTTCTTCCTTGCTAAAGTATCTAATACTTGATCAATAAAAGGTAGTGGAAAATGATCTTTTAAAGTACCTTTGTTTAGTTCTCTATAATAAATGCATACTCTCTACTTTCCATTCTTTTTTAGGCACAATCACCAAAGGTGAAACCCATTGGCTATCTAATATTGGATGAATGAAATTCACATTAAGCAGTTTTGCAATTTCTCTTTAACAGTCTCTCATATTGCGATTCATCCTCCTCTGAGGTTGTCTTATTGGTTTGGAAATTTCTTGAATGTGAATATGATGCATGTATGTATTATGATCAATTCCCTTCATGTTAATGTATTCCCATGCATATGTAGAAGAATGTTTTTGTAGCATCTTTATTAATTGTTTCTTTTGAAATTATTCCAAGTTATTATTAATGTTTAATGTTTTTCCTGGATGAATTTCTATTAAATAATTGCCAAAATTATCCATGTAAAGCTACTTTAGACTGTTGAGATGAGAAATACTTAATATTGCATTTTTCTTGAAAACTTTGATCTTGTTCATAATATGATGAAGAGTCATTATTATTCATCAAATTTATTAGTTGATCTTCTTCATCAATTTGTGAAATAGTAAATATTGGTTGAATATTTTCGAAGTCTTCATCATCATGTTTTATCCAAACTTCACTTTCTATTTCAGTTATTGTTTTTGCATGTGGATATAATGTAAATTTCTTAGTGGAACTGCCATCAGAAATGTACATATCACCAGATCTACAACTTATAAATGCATTAGTTGTAGCTAGCCAATGCCTACCATGTTGAAAATAGCAACAAGAAATGCTAAAAATAGAATTTCTATAAATAGCATTTTAGGATATACTCCAACTCTGTTGGAAATAGAAAAAAATAGAAATGCTAAAAATAGCATTGCTATAAATAGCATTTTGGGATAGATTCCAATTTTCGTTAGTCCCTAAACTAAAATTGAGAAGTAATATTCGAATTTGATCTTAGCAGTTGTTTGTAAAATAATTAATTAATTCATCTTGAGTTAATTAGTTGTAGGACATCAAACATGAAGTCTATGTGAACACATGATACAATTTCTCCATTGATTGAGGAAGTTATCCCTTAATTAAGGAGATCGGGATGAGTTGTACTTTTAGTTGTAATTAGTTAGCTCAGTTATCTGAGTTAAGTCCAATTAGATTAGTCCCTATAGTTTATGAAACTGATTGTGAGTTCAGTTAGTTAATGCATGCATGCTTGTAACTACTGCACTTCAGATAACTGAATATTCTCTCATAAATAACTCATGCATGTCAGTTCAGTCAGAGACCCAGTTGAGATCAGAGGAAGGGACAGTGTACTATCAGTTGGAGGATTTTCCTATATAGGAAACTCATCAATGCAGAAGGAATTATCTCCTTCAGGACTGCGCAGTTACTTTTGAGTTCAATGTGTTGTGTGAGAGGTAAATTCACACAAGTGGTAGCATTGGACCCCAGGACAAACTGCCCAAGGAAATAGGAGGCTTGGAGGGCTGAGGGAAGTCATATGGTGTGTCTATTCACTCTGTGAGTAGCATTGAGAGATTGTACTGAGAGCTGGATAGCTTGTGAGCTAAAGCTTTGTGTAATCTGGACATATTTCCACTTGTATGATAATACAGACATCAGGGTTTTTAGTTGAGGCTTTCCCCAGAGTATTCTTATGTGTTCATGTGTGATTGCTTTCTCATTCTCTGTTATATGTGTTCTATTTGATCTTGCTCATAATCGATTAAGCTTCCACAAAGCTTGTTTGTAGAAGTAGATCAAGTATTTTGCTTTAGTATATTGCATAATCTCTTGATCTACAGTGAGAAATTTTACATACCAAAAATCAATGGATGCCCTTCTAAATTATTCTTGGGAGTTAAAATCATAAAGTCAAAAAGATATTCCTATGAACCTGAGGATATTGGTACATCTTTTAATATACCATTAGATTTGATAATAGATTTATTAGCTAATTGCAATAAAATCGGGGTATACAGAAGATTAGGTAGCTTCAACTAATCTACGGTATGGTTTCTCATGATATTAATGGATGCTCCTAAATCAATCAGAGTGTATGGAATTTCAATACCATTGACGTGATTTTTTACAATAGGGGTACATGGGTCTAAATATTTCTGAACTATTGGTTTCCCCATTATAGTTTCTACAATCTTCCCTACCAACTGAAATTCTTTTATGTCTTTTATTTTTCTTCTTGGTATCTTAATTCACAACTCCTTTATTATTTTTTCAAAGATAGGTATTTCCTTTATATCTTGAAGCAAAGGAATTTTGATGCAAATATTTTTTAATTCATCTAGCATATTATAGTCAAGTAAAATTATTTTCATTACTACTCCCTTATCAATTTGAAGACATTCAGGAAAAGGGGGTTTTTGTATGGAAATAACACGTTGTTTAGCTAGAGGAATTGTAGGAGTTGAATTTATTTGGTTGTCATCTAATTATGTAAGAATATATTCCTTTGGAGGAGTCTTTTCTTGATCAAGAGATGCCTCTTTTTCAGGAATTTTTTCCTCATATTCTTGGATGACAACTGGTGGTGTTTCTGTTTGTTAAACTCAACCAAATATATGTTGGACATCATTTAGACCTAGAGGAGCTACCATACAAGCTTGAAAATTTTGACCCTCAACATTATAGATGGGTTGTTGATGGGTTTTATTCTTCATATTAGGAAGCGGTTGTGTAGGTAATTGGTTGGATTTTTTAGGAATAAATTTGATGGTAATGGAAGTGGTTGACTTGAAATCAATTGAGGTTGGAATTGTGGTTGACTAGGTTGTGGAGGTTGGTGAGGAGAATAATAATGAGATTTGTATTGAGGATATGGTTGTTGGAAAGTTTGAGGGTATTAAGGATTCCTACCATAAGAATTTTTCCAAACCTGTGATGAGGATGGGTTTTGTGGTTGAGGTAGCTAGGTTTCCATGGCATAGGTGTATTCTAATTTCTTTGTGGTCGTGCATATTGTAGGAATTTACAAGGTAAGTTCCTCAGACAGAACACCAAAGGACACCGCTCACAAATAGATCACAGATCAATACACCAGTATTTTTGACGTGGTTAAAACCCTCAAAGAGGGAAACAGTCCACGGCCTGAGCCAACGCGGCAACTTCAGGCAATTTATTAATAAAAGAATGAAAATTTACATAAGCTTCTCTTGTGAACGGTTAACCTACAAATGGCCCTCCATGTGCTTTAAATAGAATTCATGGACCAATCGGGTGTCAAGCCACGGATCAAGTGTCGGTAATACTGAGGAGAGAATGAACGTCGGATCACTACATATCGTGACCGTCGGATTGTAAGTTACAAATGTACATAGTAAAGAAACACACTTTACCTAACTCTATACTAGACCAAGTTATACTTAACTATTTCTATGTGTCGGAATATCCTAACATCCCCCCTTAAGAACAACTTGGGATAGGATTGAAGGATTTACAAATATGACACAATAGGAGAAGGAAGGAGGCACTAGAGCCTATCCCCCCTTAGTGACAACTTCCTGAACTCCAACCATAAATCGAAGTTTAGTAAACTTCGCCTCTGTGAGAGCCTTTGTAAAGATGTCTGCAACTTGATCATCTGTTGAACAATATTTCACTTCAAGAACATGGTCATGAATGAGCTTTCTGATAAAGTGCATGTGTAGTTCAATGTGTTTGCTACGCTGATGCTGGACTGGATCTTTGCATAGTTGAATGGCACTTTGATTATCATTCCAAAGTGTAGTTGGATGCTGCTGCTGAAAGCCAAACTGATAGGATCTGACGAAGCCACAAGGCTTCCTTACTAGCTTCTACGGCACCACGATATTATGCTTCTGCTGAAGAAAGAGAAATGGCACCTTGTTTCTTGCAAGCCCATGTAATAGGTCCTGA
>APFE030468356.1:157070-187028 GCA_000404065.3 Pinus taeda | reverse complement strand
GGAGAAATAGACATCCCTATCAATCCACGTGCTTGATCTTGCCTATTTTCCCATTTAGCTGCTTTATCTTCATCTTTTGGTTTGGTTTCTTGGCCTGAGGCTATTGTGTAAAGACCTTTACTTCTAAGTAAATCCACAATGTAGGACCACCATTGGAAGTAGTTGGTGCTGTCAAGAATAACTTGGCATGGACTTTCCATTTTAACATAAACTGAAGCTATATATGTTGAAACTAAGTGTTCCAATGGAAAGATCTCGAAAAATTAGGTTGGTTCAAAAAAAAAACGGCTCTGAAAATGGCTTTCGGATGAAGAAGTTATGGCTTTTTGAAAAAAAGTTGATGAAGGTGCCGATGAAGTGCGGGAATGTACGGAAATGAAAAAAAAAAACGCCCCTTTTTCAACAAAAAAGAGATTTGAACCCAAGACATCTACTCTCATAAATTAGCTTTGAACCAAGTGAGCTAAACAAAAAGTTTGAGAGAGAGCGAGAGAGAAAGAGGGGGGGGGGGGCTTGTTTTTTTTGGTCACTGAAGCTTTGGATTGCGTGCTTGCTTGAGAAAGCTCTTTTTCTTCCTACAAAACAAAAACACAAAACCCAACACGGACATGCAAAAAAAAACAAACCTTACGGCTTAAAGTTAGCTTTACCCGGAAACTAAATATCTATCTCAATGTTTCTGATTTTCCAAGATCACATTAAGGCGCAGCGGAAAAGAGCATATGCATGAGAAAAATCCTTCCTTTCTGTTTGTGATTTGCCCAGATCGCACAGAGTCGCAGGGAAAAGAGCATATGCAGAAATGAAAGGAATAGATCCGGTAATAAAAAAGAAGCTAAATAGACCGAAATAATAAACAGAGAGAAAAATAACTGTAAACTACAAATAAACACTGTATACCTCCAGATCTTAAAAAGGACGCAGCTAGGGCTACCAGAAACCTTTTCGCGTGAAACGAAAGGGGTTCCTCACTGGAACAGATGCTCCCAACACAACAGAGTAGTCCTCTCATCCTGAAAGCAGTCAAAAATAGCAGATCTAGGAAACGGCAGTCGGATGCAGTTCTACCGGCTTCAGATTTGGATCACCAATGGATGCGGCCCTCAAATAGCTTTGATATCATGTAGGAATTTACAAGGTAAGTTCCTCAGACAGAACACCAAAGGACACCGCTCACAAACAGATCACAGATCAATACACCAGTATTTTTGACGTGGTTAAAACCCTCAAAGAGGGAACAGTCCACGGCCTGAGCCAACGCGCCACTTCAGGCATTTATTATAAAAGAATGAAAATTTACATACTTCTCTCGTGAACGGTAACCTACAATGACCCTCATGCGCTTTAAAAAAGAAATCATGGAACCAATCGGGGTGCCATGGATCAAAGTGTCGTAATACCGAGGAAGAGAATGAACCGTCGGATCACTACATATCGTGACCGTCGGATTGTAAGTTACAAATGTACATAGTAAAGAAACACACTTTACCTAACTCTATACTAGACCAAGTTATACTTAACTATTTCCTATGTGTCGGAATATCCTAACACATATGATTGATATTGTACATTGGGATCTTGTGCCATACCTATTTTCCAAGGTTGCTAAGGTCTTCTGGGAGCAACATAGCAAAGTGGTTCAATTTGAATTGTCCCAACTTCTTCTTGGAAAACAACCTTAAGTTTAGGTATTGAAGGGAACTCCTTTGTAGCATGATTTTCTGCACATATAACATATATTCAACATTGTCAACAGGACATTCCCATAAAGCATGTTTTTCCCTACATCTAGGATAGAAAATAAAAAATGCAACATTCTCGATTGTTTTCTTGTTTTGTATCCTTAAGTATCTAGTTGTTCACTAAGATTTCCAAGGATATAATTAAATTATCAAGAAAATTTCCTAATTCTGCTCTACTTACTATTCATATGCAAATTTGCTTACTCTTGACATGATCGGATCTCTTGGATTCTTACCATATTTTTCTTTTCCCCTTGAGATGTGTTTGCATAACTCACAAAATTCTCAGAAGGATAATTGAGAAACATCTCCCTTGCCCATTAAATTGAGAAGAATGATCCATTAACCCTTTATAGTTTTTAGCAAGAGGGTTTTTGATGTGTCTTCATCTAAATTATGTTGCTTAGATTTTTTGACATTGTCGAAAAATATTTCCATCAAATATTCAAGGTTTTCATCCTCTTTTTGTGCCATCTTAAAAACTTCATCCATAAGTTCATGAAGTATGCAATAATATCTATATTTTTCTAGGAATGTTCTTTGAATATCATCCCATGTTCTAATAGAATGTGTTCCTAGACCCATGAACCACTTAAGAGCTCCATCTTTTAGAGTGGAAGGAAATAATTTAAATTTTTGTGTATCAAGTAGATAATCATATGATATGCATAATAGTTCAAACTCAAAAAGAAATGTTTATGGATCTTCAGTCCTTAACTAATGGAAATTAGGAAGGATGGATCTTCAATAAGTACTTCTAACTCATGTCCTAAGAGTTGTTCACTTGTTGAAGAAAGAAATATGACTCCTTTAGTGGGGGATGTAGATTATTCAACTACAACTTTTGTATATGAGGTTGGTGAATCCCTAGGTTGAATTTTAGATATATGCAATAAAAGGAGTCTATGTCTACCTGTTATGGATAGAATGCGAATGGCGGTGGATGGTGTGGCACTACGTGGTCTAGTGGGAGTGGTTGGTGATGTTGGTATTGAACTATGTCCTCATAGGGGCACTACTGGGGGAGCAATACCATACCACGTGCATTCGTATTGGGGTATATATATAGAGGGAAAATTTACATAATATATGGAGCATATAATAGAAGGTAAAGGGTTTTTATATTGACATGTACAAAAAATGGAGCTCAAATTTAATGAAAAAATATAAAGGGGTATAAAAATCGTTAATGAAAAATGGCTACCTACAATATCTAGTGAAAGTAGGGGTTTTTTAATTGGGAAGGTGTATTGATTTTGTATTGGTAAGGGATTAAATAATGTGATTTTTAGATGTATTTTCCAATATGTAGTCAAATTAACGGTATTGTTTAGTATGCCAGAACACATGTGCTATGTCAGAGGTTCATTGAGTGAATCCCTCATGTATATCCTCTACTTACAAATCTAGCCCCTAGAATTGTGTTCTCTATACGTGCATCCTAAATGATTTTAATATGATTTTTAATTATGCATCTAGAAGATGAATGCATCTACTATGATACGCAAATTTAGATAAAAAAATAAAGTTATATGTACATTTCCTTGACAATGACGCCAAAAACGTTGGCTAATTTAATTGTGGTTAAATTACTTCATTAAATCCTCGACCATGGTTTCTGAACTTGTGAAGTTTATGTGCATTGTATATGCTAGGAATCTATTTTAAATCAAATAAAATGAATACAAAATGTAAATTCAACCTATATATGATTAATTCTTATTAAGTGTCCACACATGTTATTTCTATTAGGCATTCCAATTTAAATCAACTTCAAAACAAACTATGCCAATGTCCAAGATTTCAAAACTATCCTAATGAATGAGAATTGAAAGTTATTCTATTTGAGCATAAATTGAAATCCATTCTAGTTGACAAGAAATTGAAATCTATTCTAGTTGACAAGAAATGGAAATATAATTCTATTAGACAATAAAAAGAAATCTAATTTAATTGACTTGAAATGAATAGGTACTCTAGAAAGCTTTTGAAATAAATTTTATTCTAATTCTAGCCTATAGAACAAAAAAAAAGTTTGATCTAATTGTCAAGAAATAAATAAGTCTATTCTAAAAAACTTGAAACCAATTCTATCATAAGAATATGAAAGCAAATATAACTATGGATAACTGAAATGAAACTAGATTAAAGAGCATAAACTGAATGAAACTTGAAATGAAAGAAACCTTTATAGATTACTAGTGTATGCATCCCTATTTTGAATTAATCTTAGTCTGCAAGATAAATATGAAACGATGCATGAAATTAAACCTAAAAGAAATATTTTTGGGGTTTTTATTTTACTGTCAAGCACTCAACCTATCACGAGCCAAACATAAATGAAAAAATGTGCTTGAAAACAGAGCATTAAAAGATCTATCTATTTAAAAAATTGAATTGAATTAAAACTTTAAAGTCCATATCTCACTCGCTTGACTTCTCCACGGTCACTTGATGATAAAGTTGAATCCTTGATATTTTGCGTGAGAAATAGTTTGACCAATAAGATTCACATATCTTGTAAACGTCCATTAGGTAGATGTCCATGTGGTTGACATTTGGAAATTTCCCGTATGTCCTGTTTGTCTTCAAACTCATTCGAACATGATCAACTTAGGATTTGGCTACATAAATTCTAGTTATCCACAGAATACGAATCTTTCAGTAGTTATAGTAAAGTTTAAATCAATTTCATAAACAAATCATAGATTATGAGCCATGAGTGGATGATACCTTTTTATTGTAGTTGTGCATGACTTGGAAGATCTATAATTCATAAATGAAGTGAAAACGTATGCAAAAAAGGATGAAATAAAAAGTAAAGGATTTAAAAAAAAAAAGGACAATTAAGAGGTTTAACAAATATCACCTTTACACTCCTTAAGGCTGCCCCTAATTTAAAGGATTGGTGGGAAACTTACCATGAGAAAAATGCCACAGAGGAATCAATGTTTTCATTCGCACCCACTTGGGACTCTTTTAGAAATGTTGTTAAGGATAAAAAATACCTTTTTGGAAGCTACGAAGACCAGTACATGAGATGGACCACATATGGCAAGAGAGGGACCAAATAAAGCCAGAGTTCACAAATACCTTTCATACATTGCACACTATGTTGGTTATCAAATACTCTAAGTGACATATGGTGCTCAAGTATTGTGGTTGTCTACATAGATGAATCTAGATAGCAATGGGTTTCCCATACATCCCTTATTTTGCGCAACATGCCTATATGTTGTCAAAAATGAGCACAAATTTAAACAAAAGATGTAAGACTTTGGATTTTTTAATCCCTCATAGCAGAAGCAGGAAAAGGGAATCCCTAAATCACATAATAAAGGAAAAATATAGGGTGGGACACCCCAAGACAACCCATCGAAGATGCAAAAAAAGAATGGTAATGGGAAGACAAAGAAAGACATGGCAATGTGGTTTGAGTTCCACAAGAGCTCCTCTCATAACACCCAATGAATGTTGTCCAAGGAAGTCATTAGTGGTTGAGCTAAAATCCTTAGAGCCAAATGTAGGTTTCAACTCTGAACTATACAAAACCAGGGGAAATAGATCAAGAATGCAAAACCTAGTACCATTGTTGCCACCACTAAGGTCCAAGAAATTGAACCCAAACATCTAGATGAAGGTGGGTACCTCTTTCACTCACATATGTGGGTTAAGGGTGCTCCACTACATTTTATTTTCGACAACATGAGTCAAAAGAACCTCATCTTAGTAGAGGTCATCAATTGATTGGGCATGCTAACAACACCACACCTGCAACCATACACCATCAAGTAGCTCCACCAAGGGTGAGATCTCTGTGTCAGAAACAGTGTTGTCTTTCCTACAACATCAAACCCTTCAAGGATGAGGTAGTGTTTGATATTTCTCTCCTTGAAGTTGTCATGTTATTTTCGGCCAACCATATTTTTGGAAGTGTCATGTTGTATATGAGTCTAAAGCTCATAGTGTTTTATTACTTTGGGTAGAAAACTTATACATGATACCAGAGGTATCCCAACCATTTGTCATTTCTTTGATCCCTTACTAAGTAATGTAGTAAGGGCATCTCCCAGATTAGGAAATTTGTCTTCTTCTTGATTCGCTCTCAAAGTAAGGAGAAGATTACGGCCACATCCATGGCCTCCACATAGAGCTCCTCCATGTAGTAGAAGCAAGTGAATAAGATCATGAAAGAATACAAGGACATATTCTCCTCACCCATTGGGGTACCTTTGCACTCTTAGGTTAAGAATTCAACTAATTTAACCCCTAATTCACCTCTACCAAGTGGTCCAATATACCACCTCTCTCTTATGGAAAATGTGGAAATCAATCAACGGGTCTAAAGGTTGCTCCAAAAAGGGCACATCTGATTGTGTTCCTCACCCTAAGGAAGACTAATTGTACTTGTGCATAATAAAGATAGGATTTGGCAACTCTAAATTAATTATCAAGCCTTAAACAAAATCATAGTAGGGAGGGAGTATTGTATTTCCTCAACTAACGACCTTCTTGAGTTGCTCAAGGGGGAAAGTACTTTAGCAAGATTGATTTGAAGTCTGGATATCATTCAGTCCCATTAGAACCAACCAATTTATGGAAGAATGATTTCAAGTCCAAGGATGGTCTTTTTGAATGGTTGATCATGCCCTTTTGTTTTATGAATGACCCAACAACTTTCATGAGGCTGATGGTTGATATCTTGTGGCCTTTCATCAACACTTTTGCAGTTGTATATCCATATGATATCTTGATATTCAATAGGATTTGGGAAAAACACTTCAGCATATTTAATAGGTGCTTCACACTCTATGGTAGAACGCGCTATGTGTTAACATGAAAAAATGCTCCTTCAGCATGAACAAGGTTTGATAACAATGCTACATCATTGATCAGCAATGTGTGCATGTGGATCTAGACAAGATCCAACTCATTGAGATTAACCAGCCCCAACGACTCTAACATATCTTTGCAGCTTCTTGGACCTTTTTAAATACTACTGAAGATTCACATTGGGGTTCTCTTATACTTCTTGTCCCTTAAGTCAAGAGACCAAGGCAAAGAAAAAGCAAAGTTCTTTTGGTCATGGTCACTTAAGAGCCTCATAATCAACATGTTCAAATCACCTCCCAACCATATCTTATGCCTCAAAACCCCAAGCCTCGCCTCTCATTTCCTTACACTTTATTGTTATTTCTTTCCATTTTTTTCCTTTAATTACATCTTGAATGGTAAAGGTGATTATTATTATTATTGTGTTTTCTTGCTAAAGTAGTATGCATTTTAGTAAATTTGCTTATCTATTAGTTGTGAGATGTTGCAATCTCCTTTTTACCTAAGTCCTAGGGTATATTATTAGTTTCTATTAGATTAAGCACTATATCATATCTACTGGAAGGATATATCCAAGATAGTTACAGGAACGAGGGATCCAATGTTTGGGTTACGTGCTAGCTTGGATAATTTTTATGGTGGCCGATATAGTCAAAGTAGCTATTATTCATTTATCTCTTTTTATATTGTTTGATTTTTATTTAGAATGATTCTATTAAGTGATAGATAGGAAGTTTTGTCCACTTTAATTTTTGAAAATATTAGTAGCTTAGTTACAACACTTTTCCATGTTCTTCGTATTGGATTGGTCGATGATACTATTATATATTTCTTTGTAACCAACCAAAGAAGGTTATATGTAATGCTACTATGATATTGTTGAAGCATATGAACTAAGTTATGGATTTTGTATTACATTTTGATGACTTTATTATAAATTTCGCACTATTATTGTTTTATTTGTTAGAGTAACAAGTTCTTTTCCTTGAAGTGCTTCAAGCCAAGCAGGGTCCCTTGGTCTAGAATTCACTTGCATGGATTATGTGTGTTAAATACATATAATTTATGTGATGCTTTGTGGTCTCCATGGATACGTAATCTTAATACTGTGAAATGATTATCTTGAATTGCTTTTGCTACAATTGATTAATGTTATTGATTATTTTCTGAGCATCACATTTGAATTTGAATGAGCGAGATTGTTATTATGTGTTAAGGGGCCCCTAATTGCACGTTTTCTAGGAGACTATTGACCCAAGGATCTATGAGAGGGTTGAAAGATACCCCCGGGACTCATACTTATAGTTCTCTTAATTGTGTGGTTTGTTTATTATTTTCAACATGAGTGTGAATTGATGGTTAGTTGTCATTGTTACTAGATTTTTCATGCATTGATGAATGATAATTTCTTTTAAATATCCGTGAATGTTGAATATCTTTTAACTGAATGAAGCATGAATCATGTCTAGTAGAAAGTAATTATTGATTGAATGCTACAAAACATGATAAAATTTACCAATCATATCTAATCATGCATATATTGTGTCGGCGCCTCATTAGCTTATTATCCCTGATTGACAATTTAATGAACTCACAAATTTAGAAATAAAATTGCTTACCATTTTTGCACCATTGCTGAGGAGGTACCACAGGAATAGATTTTGATTGGATAAATGTTTGATTATATTTCCTCATTCATAGTATTTGAGCATCCTAGAACAGAGAGTGGTGGGAGTGGTAAGATGAGAGGTAAGAACCTATGCATCCACATTTTGTGTGTTTCCTACCTTCCTGGATCTAGATGATGTTGGTCCTATATCAGCCGAGGGAAAGGTAGGAAAGGTAGAGGTAAGGTAAATTTCAGTACTCCAATTAGTGAAGATAAAATATAATGACCCCCTAGCACTAACTTGGCAAGTAATAACACTTATAGGAGAAGAGAAGGTGAAATGTTGGACAACCCGGGTGAGGCACCAATAGATGGGAGAGTATATCACTCAACCACTTCCTCCAATAGTCCTATTATCAAAAAAATATTGGGAAGAGTTGTGGGGCTACCACTTCATAGCAACCCCAACTACTGGACTTTTTCCCTTGGAGTTTGTATTCAATTTTGTTGGAGGTAACAGAATGGTTGAACGAGAAGGTGAGACAAACCAACCAATGAAGGAGAATGATAAGACTTCCAACTTTCCAATTATTGGTCCAATTGCTAATATACAAATGAAGAACATTTCCCCAATAGTATTTCCGCGTTTTAAAGAGTTGATAAGTGAATATCATGAAACTTGTTTATTTCAATTTGACATCTTATGTTGTAGTATGGATTATTCGACTGATGAACATAAGTTGAAGTTATTTTTGACTACCTTAAAATATTTTTCTTTGTGATGGTTCATGGGACTACTGGAAAAGAGTATCAACAATTAGGAATGCATGAGACAGACATTCCCAAAAAAGTGTTAGGATTATTATAAGGCCATCTAATTGAAAAAGGATATTTTTAGAATGGCGGAGCGAAGCTAAAAGTTTGGAAGACTACATGGAGAGATTAATGTGTCAGGCAACATAAGTTGGGATCTTGAGACAAAGAAGATTCTTTTCTTAAAGGGTGTGACAAAATAATCAATAAAAGTGCTAAATTTAATGAGAGTAGGAGATATATTGATGTTTACTTTCAATTTTATTGTTGAATTTTTCAAGAGATATTCATATGGAAAAGGACAAACAATGAAAATATCTCATGATCACCTCAAAAATCAGAAGTTGACTTCTAGTGGAGTAACTATAGTGGAATTGGGAAATATTCTAGAATATTTTTAAAAATATATATTGAGTAATTTGAGTTTATAACATGACACTTTGAGTTTCAATAAGAAACACGAGGAAGAGAGTGTTTCCCTTGCTATTTTCTATCCAAGATGTTGAAAAAAACACCCTAGAAAATATTATCCTTTCGATAATCCCACTTTCTATGCCATCTATGCAGCAAATCATTCTACAGACAATTTTCCTGCTCTATCAAGACTAAAAGTAGTATACCATGGGGATGAGCCTATAACACAGCAATTATATTCATTAGCAACCAATAAGTTATGTTAGCTTATGCCTCAAGGTATGTCTTTTGACCCCACTGCTGTGAGCTTTTCACAATTTTCTAATTTACAATATGCACCATGGAATGTCGCCACACCATGGAAAATGTGGCCACAATAGCCTCCTTAGAGCTAGTATTAGCAACAAGGTTGGTGGGGACTAGGTTATGGACCTCTACCCTCATATTCCTATCATCCACCACCTTAGTATCCTCCACAGTATCAACCATTCTTGCCAAACTAATAGATGCCAACATCTCAACAATAACATATAAGTACTCAATTGTATCTACCTTCGACCCAATCTTCCAGGCCAAACTAGTTGTTTATTGAACCTATCGTTAACACAAATAATAAAGCAACCTAGCCTAACCTACAAGCTAAGTTGAAGACTTTCCCAACCTATGTTATTACTCTTGTACAATTACATGATATTCATTTACGGTTATGAAAAGTGATACCAAATTTCTGCCCCATTATTATAGAAGAAGAAATAGAGGAAGAAGTTCCTACCCTTGTGAAAAAAGCCAATAGGCCTACACCCCCTCAGAAAGAGAAACGACTTCGAAACAACCGTCAAATCATCCTTTCCTTAAGAGGTTAGATGAGATCGAATCAATAAAACCTCCTGAAGATGATGTGATTAATGAATTAAGGAATATTTGTGTTAAAATTCCCTTGTTGCATGTTATTTAGGATATACCCATTTATGTTAAAACAATGATAGAGTTTTGTTTGAAGAATCCAACGAGGAAGTAGAAGGATCCACCGACTATTCTTCTTGTTGGGGAGTGTGTTGATGCAATTACTAGAAATAATTCAACAAAGAAATATTCTAATCCTGGAAACCCTATCGTTTTAGTGAATATTAATGGAGTATGCATTCCTAATACCCTTATGGACCTTGGAGAAGCTATCAATATCATGATTGTACATACCATGAATCTACTTGAGCTAACATATCTTTTTCCTACTCCTACTATTCTCAAATTGGCAGACCAGTCCAGGATTAAGACGGAAGGAGTTTTGGACTATATAATTGTTTCCCTTAATTCATAGGAATATCTTATGGATTTCATGGTCATGGAAATCAAATCTATGCATAGAGGGTATCCAATAATACTTGGAAGTCCATGTCTTGCTACAATGAATGGGTTCATAAGATGCAGGTTTGGTAGTATGTTCATTTCCCATGGTGGAGTTTTAAAACAAATTACCTTGTATCCAACTGCAAAGTTCCCCATGGAATAGGAGGATGCTCCTTGGTTTGATGACTTTGACAGTGACAAGAAAATGGTTCAACCCTTGTGTATAATCCATCAGGTAAAAGTGTTGACGTTGGCCAACACTCATCAAATCCCACAAAACATTGCGGATATTTTTCATTAAAAAAATATCCTCTCAATCAATGTCATTCACCAAATTAGATAATAGACAAAAAAGCTTAATAGGTGGGACCCCTTTGTTAACGGTGTTGGATACTGCCAACATGTAAGGGGGTTTGGTGTGGGAGCCCTTCCAGAAATAAGGCCCAACTACCATATGTTCTTAGAGATTTTCCTTGGATGCAACAGTCAACACAAGAGAGTAATTTACATGTAATTTTAGATAAACAAGTAAGTCTTGTGGAAGGTTCAGTTACAGAATGTATCAAGGTTCTTCTACTAAAAGGGAGATAAAAATGAGCCTTTAAAAGAAGATAAATACACACAAGCATATACATATGGATGAACCATTGATCAACTAATGAAATCGTTCACATAGAAGCAACGATTGTAAAAACACATATAACACACCTTCAACAAGATAAGTACCAAAGCCACCGAAATAGTTCGATTTACTTAGTATAGATGAAAAATTCATACATTGCAAACATTCAAAGAATAGTCTTACCATAGTTATAACATATGCACGTAAGTGTAATGGCTCGAAGAGCTTCGAATATTAAGCAAAATTTCCAAGATACATCAGTACATTGAACACCACTAGCTCCAATAGTGGAGCATCAGAGCAACCACTTGCTCCTCCAAAAGAACTATCTTCCTCTCTAATGCCTCGTAGGAGGAGACAACGTGAAAAATCCTTTGCATGAGCTATGAGGGTGTATACATAAAAAATGGAGTGACTATTCTCCCCCCTTGTGACTCTTGGCCTACCTTCATGATTGTTTGACTTGTTTATGACCTTTTGACTCATTCACAACTTTTCCCATTATATAGATGGCCCTTGGACTTCCAATTTACATTACAGTTCTCACAAATTGAAAATAATGTAATACACAAATGATGTGGAAAATGATGACTCGTATATCCTCTTGACATGACACTTTGACAAGACATGACATAATGAGATATACTACATGATGATACCATAATGTCAAGCCATTATTTCTGATGTTATCTTTGTGCCTTCTTGAAATATGGTACATGTTATTCTTCTTCTTCCTCCATAAGGCTTGAAGATAGGGAGTCTTCAATATGATCTTATTCTCTAGTTGTTGTTGTAATATGGTGTCCCTTATTCTTCTTGTTCAATGATGAACTTGTCTTTGCAACTACAAAGGTGTCTTCTTGGAGGATATCCTTATTCATCTCCTTCATCATCATCCTGTCATAATAAGGTATAATACCTGTAAATGAAATCCAACCATGACAAGACGACATCAGTCCGAAAAATCCTAACCTATAATGCTTCATGAGAATCACTAATTGAGCTCGAACTGGGTATTGGACAGAGAGAATGGCTCAAGGATTGCACAATTGCACAACTCAGGAGGTTAGGGGCCAATACTAAGGCTTGAGACTGCACAATGCGCTATTCAGGAAGGAAGAGGCTTAGGGATTGTCTAGTTGCACAATTCAAGGATTCAAGCTAGAGGATTGAAGCTTGAGATTGCACAATGTGCAAAAGGAGATGACAGGGAGGCTGGGTTGCACAGTTCTTGAGCTCAAGGGTCAAGGTTGAGTACTTAGATTGTGCCATATATAATCATAGAAGGAAATAATTGTGCATTGTGTAGTTCCAAGAAGCAAGTTCTAAGCTTGAGGGCTGAGACTGTGCAGTGCGTAGTTCAGGAATGTTGAGTAAAGCCAAGTTTCTCGGGAAATAAGTTTTCAGAATTTGGCTAAGTGTGTCATTAGTGAAGTCAAAGTGAACAATGACAAAACTTGAGCATGATCACACACTTAGAGAAATTGACGACACAACATTGATAACTCAGAACAAATGAAGAATGTAATTCCCTCAATGTGATGACAATGCAACAACTTCCCTCAAATACAACACTTAAGGTATACTTTGCGATGACAGTGATGATACTTGTGTGATAGTGCTTTGAAATTTGGGAATTACTATAATACATGTATACATAATAAGTAAGACTCATTGGTACCAAAGTTACCCCTTGAAATGAACCATAACTACGTTTATGCAATATGATATGCTTGCCATGCCAAAAGACAAAACTTTGGTTTTCATCCGAACGAGACTTCAACACTTAGAGAAAATACATGGAAAAACTCATATTATTTGAAACGACAACATACAAGGTAAAATTAGGCTCCAAAATTTTGGAGGGTGTTGTAATAAGGAAAACACTTGGTACACACTGGTTGAACTTCAACTTCTTTGCCTTGGTCAAATCTTTCATGCAGGTGCTAGTTTCTCGGGAAGTATTGGTTCATCATGCAGATTACTCTGGCTTCTCCACTTAACCTGGTTATAGATATAGTCCCCTTCATCTCTTTCTCAGTTGAACATGATCATAATGCTATCCATATCATAATGTTTCGATTCGGGAGAAGGGTAATGTAATTCACAAGCTTAAGATATTCAGAGTATGATTTTTCATCTCTGGTGGTTCTCCGCTACCAGTAGGCCTATGCAGTACCCCAATGGAGTTACTACATGAATACAAGCATTGCATATCTTCCAGCAAACCTAGATAGTACCCCAACAAAGTTACTTTCTTCACCTCCCTGTGCAAGAAGCCTTTCTCTTCTTTCACCCTTTATTTATTTATTTTAATAGGGACGTGCTTCAACACTTATTTATTTCAAGGGGTGGAAGAGGGATCCCGACTTATTGAGAGAACAAGATGTTTTTCCTTCGGATAAGCATATATAAAACATATGATATGAGTTTTCTCGTTTATATTTTCCCTTTATCCTTCTCTACTTGATTGGATTAGCATGCAAAACACTGAAACATAAAAAATTGAGCATAGAAATAAGGCTCTTAGAATATATATGGGTGTCATGGTTTCACACAAAGCTCTTTTTACAGAAGGATCGTATTTTCCATCAGAACATCATTGACCAAAAGGCATGAACCAAGACAATGAAGAAGGACTAAAGGTTAGCCAAATGTTACAGTGTCACAAGGCCCTTTTCTATTTTTCCACATAGATTGGAACCAGAAACACACTTACACATGAAGCTTATTCACATGAATGGAAAGAAAAACTGAAAGAACTGAACATGGAAAACAAAAACAATAGACTATGTACAATGGATAGGGCACAACCCTAGACTTTCATTGAAAATAATGTTTGAAATCTTGTCCATTTACAGGAAGATATTTAGTCTTCCCACCCAAACATTGGAGATGATAAGTGTGATGGCCAAGCTTCTCACTAACAACAAACAATATGATCCATAAGGACTAGAAATTAGTGTGTTTCCCCTTCTCTTTGTGTTCTTTATCCCACTTCAATACTAGGTAACCCATGTTGAATTCCTTCTTCCCTGCAGACTTCTTATCAAACCATATCTTGATACGATTATGATGAAGAGAATATTTTTCTTTAGCTTTCCTCCTTTCTTACTGTAACTTCATAAGAGTGTTTATCCTACTTTGAACCAGAAGACGAAGGTTACCATGAGACTCTTGTGAAAATTGAAGGGCGGACAGGTAAATGTTTGTAGGTAGGATGGTTTCTTTTCCATACACCAGAAAGCAAGGAGAGGTATTCAAAGAAGGTTTACATGTGACATGTTCAACCCATAGAACAAACACCAAAGCATTGTGATAATTCCTTTGTTTAGAGAAGACAATCTTTTTGATGATATAGATAAGGTTCTTATTGGTTGACTCAACAAGACCATTCCCTTGTGGATAATAGTTACCTAAATGCTTAAATACAATGCCATTTTATAATGAAAAATCATAAAGTTTCAACAAACAGAAATATGTTGCATTATAAAAAACAAGTGAAATCAGAATGTCGAACTTGGTGGTAACGTTCCATTTGAGGAAGTTGATGACTTCCTGATCATTCACTTGCTTGAGAGGAACCATTTTTGTCCACTGCGTGAAGTAATATGTAGCAGTGTTTCTTTTATGAGTGCGGAAAGATCTCACCAGTAACATCTAAGCCCCATTGTTGGAATGGTTCTTCTACAATTATGGGATGTAATGGGGCAACTAACTCCTTATCTCGGCCAGCGCATTTACGACAAATCATACACTTGCGGGAATAAGCATGGGAATCTTTGAAAAGTGTGGTCCAATAGAAAGTGACCAACATAACTTTGTGTGCAGTAGTGTCACTTGTGAAGTGTCCTTTGACTGGTCCATCATGGAGGTCATGTAGTACCCTTTCTAAATATGCTGCTTCTAAGCATTTGAGCAAGACCCCATTATGGTGCTTCCTCAAAATCACTTTGTGCATCAACTAATAAGATAAAGCTCTCAATCTAGTGGTCATCTTTTGTATCATTGATAAATGAGAGAGCATGGTATCATGCTCAATACACTGTCACACATTTATGTACTAAGAGCTAGATGTGTCAGTGGGGTTAGCTTGTTCAATGTTATACATTTCTATTTCCTACTCCCATCCAGAACGGTCATCTTCTGGTGAATTTATCGCTTCTGTTGCTAGTAGGCATAGACCATGGCCTTTGATCGTGTGAGCTGGTTTGAACTCTTGATTGTAATCTTGCAAGTTGGTCATCTAGTTCACTCTTCGTTGACCTAACTCTTATTCAACAAACAACGATCTAATGGTTGGGTGTGGAACAAAGATAATAACATGATTCTTTAAAAGATAAGGCCTAAAGTGTTTTACTATCTTGTAGACTTCGTAAGCATGTTTATCGATGGCATGGTAATTAAGTTCAGGTCCTTGCAATCTGACACTGATGAATGATATAGGTCATTCATTATCTTGGCCATCCTTTTGCATAAGAATGATAACAAGAAAAGTATCAGAAGCGAAGGTCTACAACATGAAATACTTGTCGAAATTTGGATTGTATAGTGTTGGTGCTTCTGTAATTGCTTTCTTTATACGAGTGAATGCATCCTTTTCCATTTTATATCATTTATATACCGTATCCTTCTTTTTCATCTCTTGCAATGGTTTCACTATATGTGCGTAATCCGAGATGAACTTACAAAATAAATTGATTGTCCCTAAGAAGGACTGCATAGCTTTCTTATTCACCGGGAAGGGAATTTGAGTGATATTTTTGACCCATTCAGGGTCCACCTTAATCCCACTCTTTGCAATGATATGGCATAAGAGATTACCCTCAGACACTGTGAAAATGCTCCTCTTGGGATTAAGAGATATCATGTATTTGCGACATCGCTATTTTTTTCTTTAGATGGCGTAAGTGTTCAAATCTTCTTTTAGAAAACATTGTCACATCATCTAGGTAGACTACAATGCCTTGTCCAATCAAATCAGGAAACGCAATGTCCATAGTGCATTTAAAGGTTGCACACGCATTGATAATCCCAAAAGGCATTATTTTAAAAGAAAATGTACCCCACTTGGCTCTAAATGTTTTCTTGTACTTGTCGGGTTTTGACACCCAAACCTAGTTGTATCCTGAAAATTTGTCTAGCAATGTAAACATTTTAGACCATGATATTGTTTGTAAAATCTACTCCATCGATGACACTGGATAATTATCTTTGTCCAAGGTATGATTCAAATTGAAAAAATCCATGCACGGGCATATTCCCGGGACTCCTTCCTTACCATAACCAGATTTGAGAGCCATGTTGAATGATGAACTTTGAAAATGATCCAATCATCTAGAAACTTTCTCAACTCTTTCTTAATCATGCGCTTAAGAGTCGAATGAACTTTCCACAACTTCTACTGAAAAGGCTTGGTCTGTTCCTTAATTGGAATCACGTGAGATATTATTTGTGTTTCGTAAGTCTTGATATCATCGTATGTCCATGTGAACACATCTCGGTACTGCTTAAAGAAGAAAATGCAATCTTTTTTCTCTTGAGGTGTATAGCAAGTATCGAGATTCATGAAATTTGGATCTTCTTTTGTACCAGGATTTATCTATTCAGGCACAGATTAGAGCTATGGGTATTTTTGTTAAATGGTCCCTTAAAGTTATTTTGCAAGTAATACAACTTTTCCAATGACTCCACACCCCTGGGCATGGTGTTTCCTTTGTTTGCTTGAGTTGCATCCTGCAATGATTTCTCGTGCTTGTATTCCTCGATAGTTGCATCTTTGGAAACATAAGTGTTCAACACAGAAATCCAATATATGTTGGTCGTCATTGAAAATGCAAAAATTAGTGATATTATTAGGAACGGATGGCATATAAATAATTTCAACAGAAAATCCATCATCCAGTGATGAAAAACTATCAACTTCATTTGCTAATGTATCAGTAGCAACATTAAGAATTCTAAGAACATAAATAACATTAAAAGCTTGGAATTTTGAAATCAAATGCCATAACTCTTGTTGATAACTTTGAGATTAGGTGCTTGACACAGTGTATAGCATTCTCTACCTCGCATGCAACGATTTCATAGTCAACTATTTATTTGAGTACCTCAACTTTGAGGTCAATGACTTTCTTCAAATGCAAGACGAGTGCTTCATATTCAGCAACATTGTTGGTGCACTCAAAATCCAAGCAGCAAGAGATCAAATGTTTTCTTTCTTGTGAGTCTACTAAAATGCAACCAGCTCCAGAGCCGTTTTGCATTTTCGAACCGTCAAGGTATAAAATCCAAATGTTATAACTATTAGAACTATGTCCTATACTAATATTATCTATATATATTGTACGAAGGTCATTAACACCAACTGGATTTCGAGGAAGGAGTTTCAAAATTGTATCAAGTGGGACAGGTGAAGGCTATACCAAATAAAATTTGTGATCTACTTACAGAAAACAATTCTAAAAATCACCTCTGCAAATCTCATTGGTTTAGTTTTTTCCTCAATTTGTGTGAGGGTATGCTTCATGTAGGGCTCATTTTCAACTCAAATTTGGTCATTTCTGCCCTTGTATGGAAGCCTTAAATGAGACCAATCATTTTCAAAGTATCCTTGAATTTAATGGACCAATCTCTGTTAAGTAGTAAACCATAGGCTTCAGGAATTTCCACAACTACGATATTTATACACTGGTGAAATCTATGATCAAATGAAAAATGGTTAATAAAAATATTGAGATCACCAATGGCTTGGCCAAATGATTTTTCCATCTCTATGATCCATGCATCAATTTTATCCCATTTAGCATTTATTTTCCTAGCAATAAACAATGGCATAACATTCATGGATGCACCAAAATCAACCAAACAATTGTGAACATTATAATTAAAAATTTCGAAAGTTAACAAAAATTGAGGGAAAAGAGTGTTAGAACTCAATTTTACATCATTAAAAACATATTCGATGATGTAGCGAGAGTTATTGGACATTACCTGAGAAGCATAAACTTATTTACCTTCCAAAGTGTGTGATGAGAGTGCATGGAAAACCAAATCTCACTTACCCATTACCTTTGCGAGCTCAAAGAGTGAAATGTTAGTGCAGTATCTTTTCATATCTTCAACAATGTTATAATCAATGCTTTATGTCTTAACAGGCTATGTTGATGAATCAGGTGGTGTAACTTTGTTGCAGCGGGAGTGGTGGACATGTTCTTATTGTTACTAGAAGTGTTCTTGGAAGAAGGAGCACTTCCAGACATGTTCTGTGAATTCTAAGTTGGATTTGACAACGGTAGAATCCTTCGCAACAACTATTTCTTAAGCTCTTTCTAATAAATAAGTTCCATTCTCCTCAAGTTATAACGGTCAGTCTACTGCTTGGGAGGAGCTTCACTCATTGACGATTGATCAACACTATTTATCAGCGTTGTATATGACACTAAACATATTCACTGAATGCCCAACACCTGAAATTTATTCGATTGTGGAAGGTTCATTTGTTTCTTCACTCTGCTCAAGTTGTTCTTCCATTAATAGATTATCAACCAAATTAGCCATCATAGTGTTCATATTGTGCTTCCACTATGGGCATGTCTTTTCTGAATGTTTTTCTTGATGAAAGGTGCATAAATTATCCATGCCCAAGCTTTCCGTATGGAACACCGCATTTGAACTTTGAGAAGATTTGGTTGGTTGAGAATTAGTGTTATTTTTAAAGAGAGGTGGCTTAAAATAATTGTTGGTGGTAGTGGATTCCTTGCTTGAACGTCTCTTTAATTTTGATACTACATTCGTGAACAGCTTTAGAGACATAGTCAAGCTTTCCATATCGAAAGAGTCTTTTTCTTTAGCTTTGTTGGAAGAGTCTTAGTTTTCCTTGCCAACTTCTTTGGAGTCTTTGGGATCATCAGTGTCTTCAATGACTCCAATAGAATTCAAATATTTTTCAACAGAAAGAGCTTCTGCAAAGTTTAAAGAAAAGGTTTTCTTTGTAGCTCTTTTTATCAATACAAAAAATGTTTGTTGGAAAGACAATTGTGTAATAGTCCTTCATGATGCTATAGTGAAGTTGTACATTAGCAGGGAACTTGTTTAACAAACAAATAAATCTCTGGTTAAAATATTTAACTATTTATTTGTCCCCCATTTTCAAATTCCCAAGTTCTTTTAATAACATGGCTAGAGTCTTATCGTCATCAATTTTTTCCATAAATGGCTTCTTAAACTCTCTCCAGCTATGGATTGAATTGGCTAGAAGACTGTGATACTATACATTCGTTCTACCTTCTAAAGTGTATGGAAATATTCTGCAAGCAACATCATCTAAACGTACCTCAAGCATCTGTAAATGCATGTACAACTCGTCCAAACAGTCTTCAACTTTGGTCTTCTTGTCCAAATCAAACTTTGACAGTGGATTTTCTAGATGTTTCGGCATCTTGTGAAGATTGTTTGGAAGAGAGAGTGGCCCTTGGGACATCCAATCCAAGTTTGCATCAAGCATGCTTTTGTTCTTCTGAATCTAAAGAAGGTTCTCTTTCACCATTAAGATTTGCATTGTAATCAGGATGCTCCTTGTCAGAAAACTAAAAATCTTTGTTGAAGTCTGAAATTGTTTATTTTCTACTAGCCTTTTACCATCACATTTCACCTTTTTATCACCATTTTATAGCAATCTCAGCATGCTCATGGTCAAGTTCAACTCTTAAAAAATGTAATTATCATCCATAACTATAATCTTTGCTTCTTAATGAATTATAATGAAAACATTCTTACAAGACAGAATCATAAATATTTTGCAGTTAATATTGGTTTCTGCAGCAATATTCATGATTAGACAGGTTGTAGCACTTCAATAAGAGGATTAAGACTACCTAGAGATGAAAATTTTCCACCACATGGATAACCACCTCTTAGCATGACTTGGAAAGCTATGAGGATGATAAATTTAAAACTCAAATTTAGAGTCAAACTCTGAGAATAATGTGTAGCAGCCAACTAAATGCAGTAGAGGAATCAGATGGCATCAAGCGAGTGCGTTGAAGATTTGTTTAGTTTGTTACTATATGGATCAACATGAGTCTCCTATGAATTTCTCTTTCAGTATAAAGTCATAAAGAGATTGAGTTTCAAAGTGAATCTATCTCATAGATGTCAAATTTGTAGAATTTCTCATTGTAGATCACCAGATAATGCAATATACTAAAGCAAAATACTTGATCTACTTCTACAAACAAACTTGCGGAAGCTTAATCGATTATGAGCAAGATCAAATAGAACACATATAACAAATAATGAGAAATCAATCACACATGAACATAGAAGAATACTCTGGGGAAAGCCTCAGTGAAAAACCCCGATCTCTGTATTATCATACAAGTGGAAATATGTCTGGATTACACAAAGTTTTAGCTCACAAGCTATCCAACTCTTGGTACAATCCCTCAATGCTGCTCATAAACTAAATAAATGCAACATATGCCTTCCCTCAGTCCTCCAAGTCTCCTATTTCCTTGCGCAGTTTCTCCTGGGTCCTCTAGCTGCCACCTGTGTGAATTAACCTCTCACACAACTCATCAAGCTCAAAAGTAACTGCGCAATCTCCAAGGAATGAATTCCTTTTGCATGCAAGAGATAACCTCTATGGAATATTCCTACAACTGATAGTACATTATCCCATCATTTGATCTCAACTGGGTCTTTCACTGAACTGACATGCATGAGTTATTTGTGAGAGAATATTTTGTTATCTGAAGTGCAGCAGTTACATGCATGCATGCATTAACTAACTGAACTCACAATCAATTCCACAAACTGTTGGAACTAATCTAACTGGACTTAACTCAGTTAATTGAGCTAACTAATTACAACTCAAAGTACAACTCATCCTGATCTCCTTAATCAAGGGATAACTTCCTCAATCAAAGGGGAAACTATTGTATGTCTTCACAAAGACTTCATGTTTGATTTTCTACAACTAATTAACTTAAGATGAATTAATTAATTAATTAATTTACAAACCACTACTAAGATCAAATTCGAATTTTAATTCGCAATTTTAGTTCAGGGACTAACTAAAATTGGAATGTATCCTGAAATGCTAGTTATAGCAGTGTTATTTTTAACACTTCTATTTTTAGCATTTCTTGTTGCTATTTTCAACACTCCGTCTCAACAAGAAAGGGATTATCAGTCACCCCAATCCTGTCTTTGTGGAGCTTGAACTTGCATTTTGACAATGACTTAGTCAAAATATCTGCATCCTTTTCCTCAGTTGAAACATACAGCAACAACATGATCCTCTTCACCATGCGGTCTCGAAGATGATGATACCAGATATCAATGTGTTGGGACCTGTCATGAAATACTGGATTCTCAGAGAGTTTGATACAACTCTGATTATCACAGTAGATCACAGTTGGATCCATCCTCTAACCAAACAATCCAACTAGAATCTTCCACATCCAAATGGCCTCACATGTTGCCTGACTGGTAGCCATGTATTCAGCCTCTACTGAGATAAGTGCAACTGACCTCTATTTCTTGTTGTACCAAGAAACTGTAGCTAAACCAAGGTTGAAGATTCCTCCTAAAGTGCTTTTCCAGTTTGATGGACTCCCTACCCAATCTGCATCTGTGAAGCCCTGAAGCTTCACTCCCTTTGTCTGTTTGTACCACAATCCATATTGAGATGTGCCTCTGAGGTATCTCAGCACATGCTTTGTTTCCTTCCAAAATAACTTGGTAGGCTGAACCATGGCTTGACTCAGTTGGTTCATAGAAAAGCATAAATCTAAACGTGTTTTCACTAGATACATCAATGAACCCACAAGCTGTCGATAAACAGTAGCAGCTACTACCTCACCTAAAGTAGCATCCTCCTTCCTCTAGTTACCAGCTAGAGGAGTCTGCATGGGCTTGCACTTCTCCATGTGGAATCTCCTGAGTATCTCATTGGCATACTTGCCTTGAGACACAAACACCTCCCCATCCTTCTGCCACACTTCCATGCCTAGAAAGTAGTGCATAAGACCCATGTCTTTCATCTTGAACTCTCTTGCAAGTCCTCCTTGCAAGACTTGATCAACTGATCATCACCTATCAATATCAGATCATCAACATAAAGAGCAATGATCAATGGCTTACCTTCTACCATGATGTGGTAAAGGTTCGCATCTACTTCACTCTTAGTGAAGCCCAACCCGGTGAAATAGTTGTCGATCTTGGTGTAAGCACGAGGTGCTTGCTTCAGCCCGTACAAAGCCCTCTTGAGTTGGCACACATGCGACTCGCGATCAAAGGTCTCAAAACCTTCCAGCTGCTCAATGTACAACTCTTCCTCAATCTTCCCATGAGGAACGCAGTCTTCACATCCATCTAATGGATCTTCCAACCCATCTGAGTTGATAGTGCCAACATCGATCTGATGGATGAGTACCTTGCTACAAGAGAAAAATTCTCATCATAGTCGATCCCCTTGACCTATGAGAAACCATGGGAAACAAACATTGCATTATGTTTCTCAACACTGCCATCAGCTACCTGCTTTACCTTGTAAAGCCATCGGGAACTCACCACTGACTTGTCCTCAGGTCTTGGGACAACATCCCAAACACAGTTCCAAATAATGGAGTCGTACTCCTCCACCATAGCATCAACCCAGACTAATTGTTGCACTGCTTCCTCGAATGAAGAAGGTTTGGTCTCTACACACCCCAACTAGGGCCATGTAACCAGTGTACCGCTCAAGTGACCTCCTATGTTTGCGCTAAGAAGATGGTTGTCCCACATTCTCTCTCACATCTAGCATCAACTTGTCAGCTTCCCTTAAGCGTTTCCGACCATCTCTGGAAGACTCTACATGAGTGGATGTCTGCACAACCGAATCCTCTGCATGCGGCTGCTCCGCATCAGTCTGAGGTTCCTCCTCCTTAGGAACTAAAAGTTCCTCCTCCTTAGGAACTAAAAGTTCCTCCTCTGCATGCAACTTGAGCTCCCTCTCAAGTGATACTCACATGGCTTTCTACTCGTTGAACTTCAGATCTCTGCGTACCACTGTAGGAACACTCGATAGTTGTGGGGTGTATTAGTGTACCCCACAAGTATCCCCAACTCAGTTGTTGGATATAGCTTCTTCCAGACATCTTTCATCACATGGAAATAAACCAATGATCCAAAGATCCTGAAGTGAGTCTCTTCGTGGAAAAGGACTCCATTGGTGTCTTCATTCCCAGTATACGATGCGGGCTTTTGTTTTGCAAGTATACTGTTGTATTGCATGCCTCAGCCCACAAAAGAAGTGGTAGGCTTTGGTCATGCAACATCACTCGAGCTACTCCCACAATCGATCTATTCTTCCTTTCGGCCACCCCATTTTGTTGTGGGTTATGGGGTGCCATCAACTCCAATTTAATTCCTTCTGTTGCACATAAGTCCTTAAACTTTTGGGAGACATACTCTCCAACATTTTCACTATGCAAGGCCCTTATTTTCTTTCTGGATTCTTTCTCTGCCAAGGCTTTAAACTCACAAAACCTTGAGAAGGTTTGATCCTTCTTCTACATAAAGTAGATCCAACAACGAGAAAAATCATCAATAAAAATAACATGGTACCTTCGTTTAGTGGTGGATGTTGTAGAGAATGGTCCACACACATCTGTATGAACTCGCTCCAGGATTTCTCTAGCTCTACTGTTTCGATCCTGAAAGGAAGATTTCGCTTACTTACCTAAGGTACAACTTTTTCATGTATTCATCTGCTCCAGTTTTCCCTTGGGAAGTCCGATAGAAATCCGCTGCATGATATTCAAGGCCCCATGGTTCAAGTGGCCCAATCTTCTATGCCATAGCTCGCCAACATCTTGGCTCTACACCAACTCTACTTTGGAACTCAATGTAGCATAGTTGTCTACCTCCAGCTTGTAGATATTCTTTACTCGCATCCCAATCATCTTGGTTTTTCCAATGCTGATATGCCTCACGAATGCCTTTCCTTTACTAAAGACTACATCATAGCCTTTGTCTTCCAGCAGAGCGACGGACACAATATTCTTCTTCAGACCTGGTACATACTTTACATCAGTCAGGGTGAGAGGAGCTCCATGCTCCCTCTGAAACACAACCGTACATTCACTTGAAACATGGTACTTTCCATCATCGCCCATCATGATCCGCATCTGGAGATCCTTCTCCTCCAAGGTACTGAAAAGATTCTTATCGTCGGTCATGTGGAATGAAGCTCCATTGTCCAGGTACCAAACACATCCCACCATCGATGAAACCATGCATGCGATGAGGGTGAAATCCAATTCGAACTGTGAGGCCAATGCCTCACCATTTGATCCCTTCAAGGATTTCTTCTGTGGACAATTCGTAGCATAATGGTCCACCTCATGACAATGAAATCATCTCACTTTCGATTTGTCAATCTTCTTCCCACCATAGGAAGAACTGGATTTGGAATGGGACACCTTCCCTTTCCCTTTCCTCGCCTTACTAGCTAAGTCTATATTTTCTTCATCATCTTGCTTTAATGAAGATCCATCTCTAGTGCTTCTTCTTATCTCCTCCTACATCAGATTTGACCAAAGTTGTACCCAATTTGACAGTTTCTCTCTTCCATTTATTGAGTCTTGGTAGCTATGCCACTCTTAGGAAGACCAGGAGAGCAACACTCACCATTTCATCATCAGCTATCGTGATCCCTACACTCCCAAGCTCATCCCTGCATGTGGTGAGATTTTTCAGATATGTAGAGATCGTGTCTCCTTTTTCACACTTGATTTTCCAAAGCTTGTCTTTCAACGCCAGCTTCCTCTGATTGTTGTTGTTCTGATATAGATCCTTCAATGTTTTCCACATTGAAAACGGTGTCTCCTTCCCATGGAGACTTGAGACTATGTGGTCTTGAACTCCCTCCAAAATGATTCTCCTCATTGTAGCCACACATTTCTTCCATTCCGCCAATTATTAGGCATTAGCAACTGCTAGCTTAGGGACTTCTTGATCAATGAAGTCCTTCAAACCATTGTCCTCTAATACCACTACCATGTGATCCTTCCAGGCTATATCATTTGAGCTACCATTAAGGGCATACTTGAGTCTTAAACTGTTGAACGCCATTGGTGAAATTTGAGATGTGATAAGAATTCGAATTCTATAATCAGGAACTTCAAAATTCAAACTTTTCCCTTCTTTGTATATTGTTCTTCACTTTGATCACCTTTGCTCCGATACCATGTAGAATTTCTCACTGTAGATCATCAAATAATGCAATATACTAAAGCAAAATACTTGATCTACTTCTACAAACAAACTTGCGAAAGCTTAATCAATTATGATCAAGATCAAATAAGACACATATAACAGAGAATGAGAAATCAATCACACATGAACACAGAAGAATACTCTGGGGAAAGCCTGGGCTAAAAACCTTGATCTTTGTATTATCATACAAGTGGAAATATGTCTGGATTACACAAAGCTTTAGCTCACAAGCTATCCAGCTCTCAGTACAATCCCTCAATGCTGCTCATAGACTAAATAGACACAACATATGTCTTCCCTCCGTCCTCCAAGCCTCCTATTTTCTTGCGCAGTTTCTCCTGGGTCCTTTGGCTGCCACTTGCGTGAATTAACCTCTCACACAACTCATCAAGATCAGAAGTAACTGCACAATCTCCAAGGAATGTATTCCTTTTGCATGCAAGAGATATCCTCAATGGAATATTCCTGCAACTAATAGTACATTGTCCCATCATCTGATCTCAACTGGGTTTCTGACTGAACTGACATGCATGAGTTCTTTATGAGAGAATATTCAGTTATCTGAAGTGCAACAGTTACATGCATGCATGCATTAACTAACTGAACTCACAATCAGTTCCACAAATTGTTGGAACTAATCTAACTGGACTTAACTCAGTTAACTGAGCTAACTAATTACAACTCAAAGTACAACTCACCCTGATCTCCTTAATCAAGGGATAACTTCCTCAATCAAGGGGGAAACTGTTGCATGTCTTCACATAGACTTCATGTTTGATTTTCTACAACTAATTAACTCAAGATGAATTAATTAATTATTTTACAAACAGTTGCTAAGATCAAATTCGACTTTTAATTCTCAATTTTAGTTCAGGGACTAACTAAAATTAGAATGTATCTCGAAATGCTATTTATAGCACTGCTATTTTTAGCACTTCTATTTTTAGCATTTCTTGTTGCTATTTTCAACAAAATTAGCTCATTTTGTGTTGGCTTAAAACTCTTAAAAATTATTTTATGAAGTTTGTATGAAGATTGTAGGTCGAGACCTGAAATCCAAGTTCGAATATTAAGTTTGTAATTGTTTTATTGTGAAGACGAGCAATACTATGTTCCAACTTAATATAGTTACTCTATTCTCAATGTGTGCATGAGAGATCTTGTGATTGATAGCTGACCTGCACCCACGGGAGGGCCCCCTATCGAGCTGTGAGGTACTTTTGCTTATAGTTTTGTTTTGCATTTTTGTCGTGTTCATAGTATTGTAGTTTCTTTTAAGAATTTGTTTTCATCATAGTTACATTTTTTATAATTGTCATTTCGATTGCAAAGTACTCTTAAACAAGAAAATACTAAAAAAGTTCTAATTCTTGAATGCATCTTCTTTCCAGCACCTAAGTGTTTCATAGTTTAATTTGATTTCTTAAATGATGATGAAATGCTCTTTAGGGGTTAAATGTGCACACAAGTAATCATTCTAGAGTTATAAGTTTTCCATTTTTACAAGTAGGAATTATATCATTTTTTTATTTCCATTTCTCTTTCATGCAATTAACACAGAATTTCCTTACTGCAATTAAGTGTAGAATTTCTTTTCTCCAAGATAGTGTAGAATGCTTTAAATTCTGTAAAATAGAACAAGAACTTTTTTCTTGAAATTAGGTTTCTAGCATTATCTTTCATGCCATTAGAATTAAGTTTGAATTCTACAATTTAGAAATATTTTTAATTTCTACAAAATAGTGAATTTCAATTTGCTTGATTAGGATTTGATATAACTTTAAATTAAAAGAATGTGTGTGTAATTATTCTCTAAATTGCATCAAAAACCTTTGTATTTTCTTAAGTTAATTTCATCCTTATAAATAATCAATTCATAAAAAGAATCCTAGCATATATAGTGCACACCCATCTGACAAGTATAGGAACCCTTGTTGACAATAATGAATTAATTTAAGTACAATTAAATTATCCAACAATATTCCCCTTCACTGTTTGGATTCTCCTTAATGGGTGGAAGTTCCTCTTGATTTTCTATAGTTTCAACCATCTCCTCAAGGGTTGTGATAGCCAAATCTTTCACTGATGAAATCAATCACTAGGGTTATTTCTGTCTTTACATGCTTATGAGGTAGAATTGAAGCAACAGGGAGAAAACCAAGAACTCTCTCAAAATGATGAGTGATGGGTGAGATAATCTGGAGTTGATCGTAAGTAACCTCAAAGGCTTGTCCTGGACTAGACTTAACAATTTCTTTGTTTTCAGGAGTATGAGTCGAAGTGGAAATGGGAACGTTATTGCCTTGTACAAAAGTATGTTTATTAGGATGTGGTTATTTTTAAACCATAAAAAGGTGGCCTCCCTCCTTCTAGCGCCATAATGTTGACAGTGTTGGATATCGCCAACATGCAAGGAGGTTTCCCCAATGAAAAGTCTCAATTAGACTTCACATTGTTTAATGTCAGAGCCCTTTTGGAAATAAGGCTCGATTGCCGCATGTTCTTATAGATTTGCCTTGGTTATGATGATTAGCACAAGAGATTAATGTACATGTACTTTCATGTTAACGATTCAGCATGCCTTTTGGAATGGTCAGTTGTATAATGTATCAAGGTTATTTTACCGAAAGGGTGATAAAAGTGATCCTTTAAAAAAGAGTAGTAGTACTAATCTAGTAAATACACACGGGCATATACATATGGATGATTCGTTGATCAAGTAGTGAAATAGTTCACATAGAGGCAACGATTATTACAACACATAAAACACACCTTCAACCAGATAAGAACCAAGGCCACCGAAATAGTTCAATTTCCTTAGTATAGACGAAAACAACATATATCGCAAACATTCAAAGAATAACCTTACAATATTTACGACATATGCATGAAAGTGTGTTGGCTCAACGAGATTCGAGTATTAAGAAAAAGTTCCAAGATACATCATTACAATGAACACCACTAGCTCCAACAGTGGAGCATTAGAACAACCACTTGCTCCTCCAAAAGAATTATCTTCCTCTCTAATGCCCAGTAGGAGGAGCCAAGGTGAAAAGTCCTTTGCATGAGCTATGAGGGTGTATATATAACAAATGAGGTGACTATTGACCTCCCTTATGACTCTTCAACTACCTTCATGACTATTTGACTTCTCTATGACCTTTTGACTCCTTTACTACTTTTCATATTATATAGATACCTCTTGGACTTCCACTTTACATTACATTCATATCAATTGTATTGTGATTCCAAGCACTCTGATTGATCTAGGAGAAGCCATTAACATCACGAGTAAACAAACAATGGAGTGGCAACTATGGATACCAACTCGTCACAGAAGCCAGGCGGAATAGTCGTGAGGTAAGTTCGTACAAGTAGGAGAGGGGGTATCTCTCTTCCCTGTCTTCACAGACCCTCGTGATTAACTCCCAAATCCGGAGCTTTCCTGGTCTTCCTAATGCTATTGAATTTTCACTCATTATTCAGACTCCTACGTTTGACGTTTAAATGGCCTTGGAGAGTTAACTCTCCACTCGCCTAATCCAAGGCCCTAAAATCCTAAAAATTGTTGGTGTATGTAACTTAAAAGAAAAAAATTTAATGAATTTTAGTTAGCGCTTGATTTTAAAATAGGTTTTTCTTTAAGTCACGGGATAACGGAAGTGAAACTAGTGGTGTTTTTGACGCAAAAGAAATTAATAAAAACCTAACTATATGCACATGCACTTGTTTTCGTTTTTCGATGAAGAGCAATTTCTACAGGGTTCAAAGGAACTTCTAATAAAACAAACTTTTCTTTTATTTTTGTTAATTCACGCTTCACACTCACAAAATTTAACAAAGCTATGTATGACTAGAAAGATATGCAAATCTATCCTAATGCAACAAATATATGCTGATGCAAGATTCAAAACAACTTCTAAAAACAAGAAAAGAAAGTTGCTTGCTTATCAATTTTTATTTTTCCACTTAAAATGTCTAGATAAAATATGAGATGCTATCATTCATTTTGTCTAAACACTAAAAAAAAAATTCAAGACAAACATAAAGCACTTTCATTCACTAAAAGGAAACCAAATGAAAACCAAGTTCAAGAAAGCAAAACGAAGTTTTTCAAAGAGTTTTCTTCAAAGCAACAACAAAAGAGTCTTTTCAAAAATGCTCTCAACAAAACTGAAACTTTGCGATTGAAAAATAGGCAACAAACACTTTTGCAAGTTGACACCACACAATGGATGAAAACTCAACAAACATAAATGTGTTTAAAGATGCTCTTTAACAATCAAAAGCAGCAATGAAAGCTTTGGCAA